>JAXQQM020081006.1:0-17948 GCA_034641835.2 Pinus albicaulis | reverse complement strand
AGCAGCGCGAGGAGTAGTTCATGGAGGCACCTTTGCGATTGCGCATAATTTGGAGAGAAAATAGTAATAATGAGAGAGGTTCCTTTAATTGCGTCTTTGATTTGTGAAGGTATGGATTGTCCAGCCTGCAATTCTATGCTGTCGAGAAAGACTCGCAATCCTCTGGAAACAAGATTGTTGTGAAGATGCCTGGCGAAGAAACAGACATCGGGTTCACGACTGTTGATGAACACATCGTAGTCTGGCGAAGAAGGCACCAAGGAGGGTATTCTCAGTGAATGAGGGATGTTGAAATATTAATTTCAACTACCCTGTCCTCTGGCCGCTTTCTAAATCTATTTGAATGGCTCTGTCAAACAGCCGCTTTCTAAAACTGATGAACAGTCAATTTTGGTTTTGAAATCACAGTCCCTGCACACTTAAAAACAGAGCGTTGTATTGTTTTGGAAACAGAGTAATTTAATAGTAAATGTGGGAGATTTTAATTTAGAAGAACGTGGTCCCACAGACCACAGACCAAATCAGCCATCCACGTGGAAGCAGGCGATTCGATCGCGTTATTTTTTGGCCCGTCTGCATTGTGGAATTTCGGACCCAAAACATTATAGGGCGAAATTAATTTAATTTTCGCGTCACAGTTTTCCTTCGTATGCAAAGCCAAAAAACGGACCCGAATTTTTATATGGCATATTCTATGAATTTTTCGCGTCACAAATTAGGGTGACATCAGCAGGCTATTTTAGAACGCGAATTTGTGATTGAAATCGGGTTTATTTTTTTTGAAGTCCGGACGTATGATATAGTTTTATTAATATTTTGTTATAAGTTTTGTTTCACCGCCCGATATTTATTTAAACCATTGGCTCATATATAACATATGCACAAATATTTCACTTTGGGCATTTGTAATGTGGGCCCCAAATACTTTAAATAGGTACATATACATTAGACAGTTTAAAAGTTTTGAGGATTGCACCCTCGGTGCAATTGTTTGTTTATAAGATTATATGATACATGTGAGATAAAGGTTTATTATTTATCATATATAAATAAATTTTATCAATATTGTACATTTACACTTTAATGAGGTGATGTTATAAGTAAATTCATAAATATCTCTTTTTAATCCTCATTTTACTCCATGAATATGTTTGGAAATGAAATTTCAATAGATTAATTTTCTCCTAACCTATGTATCATCAATATTGTACATTTACATTCTTAATTATGAGGTGATGCTATAGGTAAATCCATGAATATCTCCTTTTAATCTTCATTTTACTCCATGAATATGTTTGGAAATGAAATTTCAATAGATTAATTTTCTTGCTATTATATGTTTTACGAATATATGGTAAGGAATTCTCTCTTGTTCTTCTTAGAAATAATTATATATAATTTTTTTTTTTCAAAATAGATTAAAAAAATTATATGAGAAAAATTATTAATTCATCAATATGTGTGTGTGTGTTGTGATGAATAATTTCATAGTTCAACTTAATGGTTCATTATATAATCATGTGACCATCACCAATGATATATCTTAAAAAGTAACTGAAAATCCATGTGTACAAAATCGATGTATACTCTAGAGAGTGGTTCTCATATCACTATGTAAATTGTTGTATGCTACTTCAACAAAATTATAAGATAAACTGTAATACACATCATATATGCACCATAACAATTGGTACAGGGTAAAACCCACCTGCCACACCTTTGTACTCTATCCAATTTTCTCTGTCAACTCTTCTAGCTGTGGGAGTTTCCTCCAAGGATCATAATACCCCCAAGGCCTGTTATCACCCTGGTAATTCTCAGGTTGTGGGATAGGGATTTTTGTAGTTAAGAACACTAGGGGTAACCAAGAACCGCTTTGGGAATTCAAGATCTAGCCTTCTTGAACTCCAGAGAGGGATCTCTCCGTATGATTTAGCTTTGTTTTAGTAACATATATTAGGCTAGCTATGATTGTGTATTTGGGTTTGATTTTAAAATATTGGTGGGAATAAAGAGATTTCAAGGTAAACCAGAAGGATCTACCAGAATATTGGGCAATGGAGTCAACTCTCTAGGCAAGCAGAACTAATAAATAAGGCTCATAGATGAAAATGTGCTAAGGGAAAGATAGGTGACCTTCTAAGGCTATGTATAGGCTTGATTTGATGGAGTGGATGGAATCTGAGCAAAAGGGCACTTAAGAATCCTTAAGCTACAGATAAGAAGATTGAAGAAGGGGATCTAACTGGGAACCGTAGAACCGCCCATAAGGTTTTACGAACAGGCTATTACTAGCCTACCATCTTTAAGGATGCCAAAAAATTCGTGCAGGCCTGTGATAGCTGCCAAAGGGCAGGACGCCCTGGGCAGTCTGATGAAATGCCTTTGAACTCTCAACTAGTGATTGAACCATTTGAACGCTGGGCACTTGATTTTGTTGGCCCTATTAGTCCTCCCTCAAACCAAAAAACATACATCCTAGTTGCAACCGAATATGTCACTAAGTGGGTCGAAGCAAAGGCACTTTCAAAAGCTACAGAGGACTCTGTAGTACAGTTTCTTTTCCAAATATTTTTGCGCTATGATCTCCCAAGGGACATAATCACAGATGGAGGACCACAATTTGTAGGTAATAAATTAGCTGAAACATTTCAAAACTACCACATTCAGCACAAGATTACAACTCCATATCACCCACAGGCCAATGGCCAAGTAGAGAGCATGAACAAAGTAGAAAAAATTAAAATGCCAACAAGTTTCGAAACAGGGAGCTTATTATCACTAATCCTGTTTAATTTTTCCTTAATTGATCATTATAGACTAGAAAAACATAATATGAATGAATGTAAATTTTAAAGAAATACACTGAAAACAAGGAAAGAAATGAGACTTATCTTGTCACCACGAGAATCCTTAGTTATGATGTCTCTGATCTCTTTCTAGTCTGCTGCTTTCATTAATTGACTCACCAAATTCAATATAACCAGCAAATAAGACTATAGTTCTCTTGAGAAATTTTATTCACACTGAATACTTCGAATTGTGAAGTATTTATACAAAAAACTGTTTACAAAATATCTTAGGAATTGAGATAATGTTTTCATTAAAAAAAGGAAAGAAAACTTAAAAAGAGGGACAGCTGCAAAACAGTTTGCAAGATGTTACCTTTTTACAAGAAAAAATAGAACTAATTATTCTAATTTGAACTGATTGTTGTTGTGCACTTTAACCCTGTATTTTTACCATTTGAGGTAACAGTAAAAAATGAATTTCCAAGTGAATTTCCTGTTTTTTATCCATTAAATTCACAGCAGATCTGTGAATTCTTGCCACTTTTCTGCAGAGGGGATCTTCATAGTCTTCAATTTTCTGTAACTTTCATCGGCCTCTGTATACTTGGAAAAGTTAGGCTTGATAGTGAACATATGCCTAATCTCATTATCCAAAAAGAATAGATTTTCAAAATACTGAAGAAGTATTTTGCCTGTTGGTGATCCTTGAGGAAGTGGTTGTCTGGCTTGCTCTTTTGCATGATTTCTGATTTTTAGATCATAATATTTCTGAGGCATTAACTTGTCATTCAATGCGTGAATATCAGGCAAACCTGCTTCTGAAAATGTTTTGTATTTGGCTAAAAATCTTGAGATGGATACATTCATGTCTTTACACCGGTCCTCTAGATTACTCATTATGTTTCTTTTGTTTAGGACCTTTTTGATTTGAAGAATGGTTTCTATTCTATCAACAATTTTCAATTCTTCCAACTCTTCCCTAGTTTTACTGTTTAAAAAAGCTATGAGTTGGATTGCTTGGGCTGGTTTATTGTCAATTTCCCTCTTAGTCTTGTCAATCTCTGCACTAGCAACTTGAAGTAACTCCCTCTGTTCATAAATTATCCGAATTGAAGGCCATTGAGAATGAATGCCTTCAATAATTTTGGTCCATAAATCATTTTTTATATAGGCCACTTGATTTGTAAGATTTACTTGTGCTTGCAAAATATTTACCTGTTCTTGTAGTCGATTGGCCCTTTTCTCATGTCCTTTAGAAGTAATCAAGGCATCATTTTTGGAATTTTCTAAATTTTTAATAATGCCTTTCAAACTAAGAATCTCTTTATCTTGGTGTTGTAGTGTGCTCCTTTATGAGGATGAAGAAGAAGAGGTAGAGATTAGAGAAGTAATTGGCACTGCAGTTGCCAGTACTCCTTTCGGTGCCAAGTGTTCTGCCAAAGTAGATGGTATAGCAGTGTTTACAGTGGTAATCACTGTAGGAATGACCATTGGTTGTGATTTTCTTAGTTCTTCATTCTCTTTCATTAGAGCTTCTATTTGACTTTCCATTGTTTTTATCTGATCTGTCATTTGATGTACAAGCTGCTTTAAATCATTATTCTCTATTTTTTGCTGTAGAATTTCTTTTGCTTGAGAGTTTTCACTCTGAAGAAACTTCAACTATTTTCTAAGAGAAACTATATCCTCATTTTTCTATTTAATTAAGAATTTTTCCCCTTCAATGTTGGCTGGGTCACCCCCTGCTTCAATCACTATATCTTCTAGTGCTTTTATCCTTAAATTATTAGCATACAGTGAGGCTTTGTCCAAATTCATTTGATTTTGGAGGTTGAGCACTGTTTTCTCAAGCTTGATTGATTTCATAGTTTTACTGACAATTTTTGAATATAGCATTTCAGTATTGATCCTATGAAATTCAATTTGATCTAATTCATGAATGGCATCTGCATCCACTTCAAAATCTATTTTGGAATAATCCGCCACTGATTTTGGCTCAGCCACTGTAGGCTTCAAGAATGACATTACCAATTTATTGGATGAATAATCAAATGCTGAAAGAAGCCTATCTTTGTTTCCAAGATTTTCCTTAAGAAATATAGAATGAGCTTGATTCTTGATCTCTTCATTCTTCTCTTTAATATGTCTGAATGTGATCTAAATCTCTGACTCTGTATTGTCAGTTTCCTGAGAAGAAGGAGGAAAATTGACAGTATCCTAGTTTTCCTTCATGACTGTATCTTTTTGTTGTGTTCCAATTTTTACATTTTGAAGCTCTTTTAATGTTTGAGTGACTATTCTTGTTGCTTCATCATCTATATCAATATTTAAAGCCTTATCCTTTTCTTCTTCTTTTGACTTGCTTCTTTTACTATAAGGAGTTCTGAATTTTATGTCCTCAATAGTCTCAGCTATGAAACTATCTCCTTCTCTGTCTCTTTTATGTACATTATCAGTATCTTTGCTTGTAGAAGCCACCTATGTCTGTTCAATCTGTTTGACTTTGCCACTGTCTACCTGTATTACCTGTACTGCCTGTGAATCATCATCAGATATGGTGTTTGGCTCCCATTCAATTTTATTTACATATCTTTCAATATGGGGCTTAGGATCATGCAAGTAAACAGGAAACTTACATTTTACCCTTATTGCACTCAAAATACTTGTGGTTCATACTTCCATGTAAAACTACATGGGAACTTATACTCTTTAAGTTTGACATTTATCTCATTGGCAGCTTCTCTGTTATTCACAATGAATGGCCCAATTTGATTTTTCAGCTTAAATTGGGTCTTTTTCTTGGAAGCTATGAAGTTGATTTCATCTACATTCAATAGTTGTCTCAGATATTCTAAAGCAAATATTCTTGTAGTAAGAAATTTGGGTAACTTATATGGGGCAAGGGATGAGCCATACACTCTGATTTCTATATGATTTTTATATAAATACCAATCTCTAGTTTTGTAGCTCTCTGATAACTGCAGAATTCTTCTTGTCTCATCATTGATCCTAGGGATCTCCTCTTTTTCCAAGAGATACATAGCAGGGGCTATAAATGAGTCATTGAAATATGTAAAACTATGCTCTCTGTTCCATTTCCTTAGAATAGATGACCAAAATATTACTGATAGAACTTTTCCTTCTGCATCCACTTTCTGACATTCAATTGGAAACTTATCTGTTTGATAATATAGGAAGAGGCGGAGTAGATAAGAGGAGTATCTGAAAACTCCTTCTTCTAATAATCTTGATAAATGATAATGCATACTTTCAGAAATAAATCTAGAAAAATTGAACTGAATGGATGGTGATTGACCAGGGCTTAGAGTTGACAGAAAACCTAGGATAGCCACATCAGTGAATTCATCACTGGTGTATCCTACTATGAAGGAGAGCATTGAGACAATCTGTCTAGTTTCATCTGGGAAATCAATGGTGTCAAAAGGAGGATTTAACTTAGGAATATCAACTTGATTTGGACAAAAAGTCTTGTATATTTTGAATCTAGTATTGAAATCCAAGTCAATATATAGTTGGGTTAAATCTTCTATTGATAGGGAAGCAGAATTGGGGTCATGATTCATTTGCAGCATGGAATTTATCGACTCTTCAGTGATGTAAAATAGGATGTCTTTTTCTTTGTTTACAATACATCTTTGTTCTAGCATATAATAGGCTTGGCATAATCTGATAAAGTCAGGAATAGAATGAGTGAGAGGGACAATATATCTAGGCAGATTGGATTCCCAAATTGGGATATCTTTGTCACCCTTTTCCACTGATTTTCCATAGCACCAATTATAGACATCAAGCAAGTTAAATTCTACATTAGGGTATAGTATTCTATAGTCCAGATCAACTAAAGGGCTGTTCTCTAGAGAAATGACTGGAGGCTGGACTGGTCTGACCACATCTGTAGAATCAGCCGTGAGTGCAGGAGTTGGTTTGTCGATTTTTAAGGACAGAGGCTGAGGAATCTTTGCAGAAGACTTCTTTTGAGATTTTGGGCCTCCATTCTTGGGGGTTACCTATTTCTTGGTCATTTTTAATATGAACGAAGCAAGCTTAAACGGTTTGCTAAGTTCCTTTACAAGAAATAGGGGTTTCTTGGCGAATTTATACTGAAAATGGGGTTTCTGAGCAGGGTTTTTAGGAAATGAAAGGAATTTAAAGCTCAGAACGTGTATTTAAAATCGATTTCAATAGAAAAATGGACCAGGGTATGGAAAAAACTGCGAGAAAGGGAAATTAGGGATTCCAGGAAAATTTTGACAGAGTTTCCCCTGAAAAATGCACACTTTTTTGTAGAAACTTTGGTAATTATTTGAAATCGACAGAAATTTTGAAATCTCAGAGGGCAAGTTCGAAGAAAAGTGCCTGGAGAACCAGCGGAATTCGGTTGAAGACGTTGCATAGGTGCTCAGTCTTCAATTTTTTGAAAATGGCTTCACAGAGGACAATGTAGTACTTTGTAATGGAAATTCAGGGCAATGGGCGTCGAAAAATGGTACTGGTAGGTTGAAAATGGCTCTGCAAAGTTTCTCAGGGTTCAAACGGCATGATTTTGAGGAAAAATGGTTTTGCAATGTTTTTACAGTTTTGAAGGACATAGGCTGAGGAATCTTTGCAGAAGAATTATTTTGAGATTTTGGGCCTCCATTCTTGGGGGTTACCTGTTTCTTGGTCATTTTTAATAATGAACGAAGTAAGCTTAAACGGTTTTCTAAGTTCCTTTACGAGAAACATGGGTTTCTTGGCGAATTTCCACTGAAAATGGGGTTTCTGAGCAGGGTTTTTAGGAAATGAAAGGAATTTAAATCTCAGAACGTGTATTTAAAATCAATTTCAACAGAAAAACAGACCAGGGTATGGAAAAAACTGCGAGAAAGAGCAATTAGGGAGAACCAGCGGAATTCGGTTGAAGACGTTGCAGAGGTGCTCAGTCTTCATTTTTTTGAAAATGGATTTGCAGAGGACAATGTAGTACTTTGTAATGGAAATTCAGGGTAATGGGCATCGAAAAATGGTACTGGTAGGTTGAAAATGGCTCTGCAAAGTTTCTCAGGGTTTAAACAACGTGATTTTGAGGAAAACGGTTTTGCAATGTTTTTAAATGTTTAAAGCGAAAAGGTGAAAATTTGAATGAAAAATATAATTTTAATGTATTAAACGATGGTATAACCATAGTTAAATGACATTAAACTCTGGTTAAACGGGTGAGGTTTAGGGAATACCGCCAGTGGTATTCACGAGGGTAAATGGTGGTAAGCGGAAACTAGCTTTTCGAACGCGATAGAACGTGGTGGCGACACATAAGTGCGGGTGGTTTGGAAAAACCACCCATTTCACGCGGCTTTGCCAAAACATCAAACGATTACTTTATGAGCGCGGAAATGTATTAGCGCCGTCGGATCTGGATTCAACGAGCGAACGACCACGATCAAAAGGAAAGGTGCAGGGAAAAGGTAAGTTATCGAGTTCAATTTGGGCCATTGATCTTGGGAAACTGTCGCTATACCGACATTTAGAGAAAAGTGTCGCAATACCGACACTTAGAAAAATGTCGCAATTGCGACACTATGCCCCAAAGCGTCGCTAGACGGCTACCTCCAAACGTCACAATTGCCTCCAAACGTCGCTATTATATGTTTTACGAAGATATGGTAAGGAAATCTCTCTTGTTCTTCTTAGAAATAATTATATATAATTTTTTTTTTGTCAAAATAGATTAAAAAAATTATATGAGAAAAATTATTAATTCATCAATATGTGTGTGTTGTGAGGAATGATTTCATAGTTCAACTTAATGGCTCATTATATAATCATGTGAGCATCACCAATGATATATCTTAAAAAGCAACTAAAAAGCCATGTGTACAAAATCGATGTATACTCTAGAGAGTGGTTCTCATATCACTATGTAAATTGTTGTATGCTACTTCAACAAAATTATAAGATAAACTGTAATACACATCATATATGCAGTATAAAAATTCCCATACAACTAATTTGTTTTAGGATACATGTGGCATTCTAGGGGTAAATTCTATATGATGTGTATATCAATCTATTAGGTTTTGGTAAGTTGTGAGTATCTAAGAAATGATAAGGAATATCCATACATCATGATCTTGTAATGTGATTATAAATTGTGTCTATAATTTCCATAAAATGTATAAATGATTTGTTTAAAAAAAAATCAACACAATCAACCCTAAACAATGCTCATGATGTGGAATGTCATTGGCGAAACCAAAATGATGGTCACATGTCCCATTTTTATGGTAATGGTGATCATATATATGTTGTAGTGACACTTGATGAGTAATTAAATAAATCTCAGAGTGTGACTCATTGTGCCATATTTTTTTAAAGCATGATTTGTTTTCCTATTTTTTACTAATTTGTTAACATATTTTATTCATTTGGAAAGCTAATTAATGATGCTTTAAGTAATTAGGACCTAATGAGAGATCATATTCACATCTTCACTGAAATATATTTGGTAATTGTAGTCACTATATGGACGGCACATGCATGCTACTTAAGAAAAATTGAAATATAAACTATAATACACATCTTATATCTGCCATAACAATTGTCATACAACTTATTTACTTCTAGATACATATGAAATACTTCAGGTAAATTCCATATTATGTATATACCAATATAGTATGTGTTGGTAAGTTATGAGGATCTAAGAAATGATAGGGTATCCACACATTAGTAGTGCCCTGGTGAATTTTTTGCATAATTTTCTATTTGTTGTAATTTTTTTGCATGGATTTGTTATAGATTTCAAATAATATATACAATTATCTACCAATTGTTCTTTATAAAGAAGAATTACAATAAGTAGTCACCTAAAAGTGAGCCATGTGAAAATATTGGTAACATGAGTAACCTGGTAAGCTGTAAATGAAAAGTGAATAACCTCCACTCACCAACAAGTGGCAGGCAGGGTTGGAATTTGGATTTCTCTTTACCCGTCACACAATTTTTTTTGACATTTTGGTCATTATTTTTCTAGTCAATAAACGTTGCGTTTAAAATTTTTCACTTCATTAATGATGTTCTCGTAATAAATTAACCCTTCACCAATAAAAGTTTGATTAAAAAAATTGAACGCTCTTCCATTTTCTTTGGATTTTGGAGTGTGATATATCTGTGTCATGGACTTTTAATACATAAAGTTTCAAGAGAAATAACTGATTCTTGTCAAACTAATATTTCCTCAATATATGCTATGATCTACTAAAAATTACTTCAAAAATCAAGTAAACTTCCAATATAAAGAAAAAAACATGAACGAGCTTTCCCTAAATTGCAATAAATTTATGTTTATTATTAATATTGCATAATCTGTTTTATAAAAATTGCATAATCAGACTAAGAAAAAATCCTCAGTGCATTTTTTATTGTTGTTGTGATTAAAAAAATGAGCCAAAGAACGCTAAGGCACTCAGAGAAATCAATCTATGTATTATTTCTCACAAAATCATGATGAGTAGTGGAGACTAAGCGCTAGATTTTTTTCTGTCCTCAATCTCTCTATTAATTATGTCTATGTAGTTATAAGAATAAAAAGCCAAAGAAATCTCAGGCTTCCAGAGAAATTAGTCTCTGTGTGCAGAAATTGATGATTACTGTTGACTAAATGTTATACCATTTGAAATTGTTGAGCGAAATTAATCAGGCCATGATGTACCATTTCTCAGTATCTATTTTCTCATGTATGAAAGTTTTTTTTTTTCTAAGTAAAAGTAATTCTATTAACAAAAGGAGTACAATACAGTGGGCCGAAGCCTGATCATTGCCGAGTGTTGTGGCATTTGAAACAAAAAACCATAGTTTGAAGACTGCCTTGCAAGAGGGAAACCAGTCTGAAACAGTTCATTTGAAAAATCCCGCGCAGGGGAACCAGAGAATTGTAGTACTGGAGACCATATCGAAGCAAAAAAAATAGATGCATTTTCAGAGACAGCATGAAACACATGAACAGGCCCGTGAGAATGGGCAGAAATAGAGAAAAAAACCAGAGTGAAGAGGAGGAACTATTCATCAGGAGGTTCATAGACAACTCTACACCAGAGCTCATCTGGTTCCCTGTCAACATTATACAGGTCAGCAATAGAATGGATCACCTTCCCGGGAGGAGGAGGAGTAATCTATGCCTCGCTCGCTTGCACTACATCCTGCCTCTCAGTAGGTTTACCCACCGCTTCCTTGTTCGCCAGGTCCTGCGTGGCCTTGCCCATCTGACCCTGCACGTTCGCACTATCAGGGTGCTTCAGCCCAAAAAACTGTGTCGAATCCTGAGCCGCCGAGAGGTTGCATTCCACTGGGCGAGAACTGGGAACAATTTCTTGGGGCTCTTCACGAAAGACGACCGTAATTGAGGCAGTCACCCTGGGTCGATTGAGAGTGTTGTTAAAGGAAAAATGCGCAGTGTGGGTTTGAGTAGGAGGAGCGGAAGGAGTGGGGGAAGCAAGGCGACGGCCCGAGCGGAGAAGATGCCATCTAGGTTGAATGTCAGAGTGGGAGATAGATGCAGAGGAGGTGCCAGAGGTGGAGGGAGAGCGTCAAATTTGGCGCCTCGTGGAGCCTCTTCAACAGCACATTCTTTGCCTGAGGCGTGACATAGTCGCACTCGAGACAGCAGGGCAGGGAGGAAAAATATGGACAGAAGACTGAGGCGAGAGGGGCAACAGGGCGACAAAAGCAAGCTTGCAGGAACCAGCGTGGGAGAAGTGGATATTTTCTCCAAAATCCAAACAACAATTGAGACAACTCCTCTTACCAGTTACAGTGCGAACATTAGAAAGCCCTGCTCCTGGAGCACACCACAGATTCACAGGCGGGGGAATTCTATTCAGACCAGAGGGACGCTCCATAATAACAACCCAGTCTACCATGCAACTGTGAATCAACTACAATAAACCACCATAAGTATGAACTGGAGGCTGAGCCATGTCGCGGCATGCGAATGTGTATCGAGGAGCGGGACTATGGTTTATTCGAGCACCAGGAGTAAATGGCATTAAACGCCGATCAGTCGACATTAAGAACTGAATGACAGCACTCTTACGAGTGGGCCAGTGGCTTCCCCTTATGCCACACCCCCATCCCATCATGTTAAACACTACCAACTTCACCCGCATCCGAGTTCTCATGTATGAAAGTTGATGTACCATTGAAAGTTTAATAATTCTATTGAAAGTTTAATAACTATAATAACTATATATATATATATATGTGTGTGTGTGTGTGTATATATATATATATTTTAATTTAATGATTAATAATAATTAAATTAAAATTCTTAAAAGACAAAATAAAAGCCTAATAATCACGAACTATTATGATAATTTAAAAATATAGAACTCGGGCTGAACATAGTTACAAAGATACCAAGAAAAGAAGAGTGCATGTGCATAATAACCTCTTTCTTGACAACCTATGAATACCATTCTCAATGAAGACTCAAGACTCAACTGGATTGGATTGTGTATCAAAACAGTAGGAATGAATCAAAGTTCAATGAATGAATAACTTGATCGAGAAAATTTATAGGGAAAGGTAACTTGACTATCAATCTACTAAAACTCACTTCCATGATTAAAAAAACACCCCCACCTTCTCAGTGGTCCCATCATGGTCCACCTATTGAAAAACAACCAACAAATATTATTTTTTTTATATTTTTGCATGGCCATTGGAAAATGATTTACTATGGTTTTCCTACTAAATTCCAATGGATGATTATTCAAAAATATTGAGAATTAGTTTAGTCTCAAGGCATAGCCAAGAGTCTTACTGGATAATTATAGATTACCTCTCCATTGGATGATTGTACATTTTTCATATACTTTTTCACGTCAATTTCAGTTGATGCTAGATCTTTGCCTTTTATTTCTTTAGTGAAGCTAAGAGTTAACTTTGATCTTACATTAATAACTATACTTGCATGAATATCCATGATTTTATACTTCCCCACTATGGTAAATGTTGATGTATGGCCTTGGCCCATTGATCTTACAATTAACTCACTATTCATATTCAATTTTCTCTAGTTCAGCCCAATAAAATAAGGAAAATAGAAAATGAAGTCCTGATTTTTCTTTCCAGTGCTCCTACATAATACAAATACTCTTAAAAACCAATTAATATATAAATTGTCATCATTCATGCTAAAATCAGTTTGAATTTTTATAATGAATCTACTTACAATTAATAGATTACATTGCTCATAGAATAAGAGATAATTTAGAACTATGATTTCACAATAATAAATTATCGGGCTCCCACAGGGCGATGAACTTGGTCGGATGTGACCCTTCTGCAGCAGCTCCTGAATCTGCCTCTTGATTTCATCGTTCTCCAGAACAGAGCACCGATAGATCGGTCCGTTGGGTAGCGGCGCACCTGGGGTCAAATCAATCGGGTGCTTGACTTGACAGTGTAGAGGAACCCCTGTGGGTGAGGTGAAAATGTCCCCGTACTCCTCCACAACCTTATCCATTTGTTGTTGTCATGCAGAGGAGCCTTTTCTGGAGGTCATGGCCATAGTCTTCTTCTTGCCCTGGGGGCGGATCATCAGGAAAATGAATTTCCTGGTTTGGGAAATGAGCTTATTGCATTGTTTTGCAGTAACCAAAGAGATAGTAGTAGGAGGTGGTACCTCTGGTATCCTGTACAACTTATTTCCCAAAGTAACAATAACAGCACAAGGCCGAGACTCATACACCGCATGATGCTTCCACAAGTATGGTTGTCCTAATAATACATTAGAAACATCAATAGGAACAACGTCGCATAATACCTCATCCGTGAAGGGCTTGATGCTATAGGGAAGGCGGCACTGCTGGCTGACGCGGAGATCTTGTCCTTGGTGAAGCCACCCGATGGTGTATGGATGTGGGTGAGCTGTGGTTGGCAAGCCCAACCGCTTCACGGCATCTGCCGAAATGAGGTTCTTTTGGCTCCCATTATCGACAATGAATTGTACCGAGGAGCCCTTTACCCACATCTGGGAGTGGAAGAGATGTACCTCCTTCTGGATCTTTGTAGTGGCAACAGTGGCATTGGGCTCCGCATCAATAATCTATTTCCCTTTTTCATTCCCCTTGTCAGGTTCTGATTCAAAGTCAGAGCATGCATCTGACTCAGAAGCCCGCATCTCGGCCACCAGCGACTGCTTGGCCCGACACTCACTTGTGTTGCGAGTGGAGCTCTTATGGAACTCACACCACTTTCCCGTGTCCTTCTTTGGCTTTGTAGTGTTGTTCTTTTCTTGTGGCTTCGACAGGTTGTCTTGAGTCACCGTGCCTTGGCTCTGTCCTTTGTTCTGTGGTTTGGGAGCACCTTTCCCTTGCTTTTGATTCGCAGATCCAAAGTCTCGCTTCTTCTGTTTGAATTTCTGCTCAATCTTGGCAGCATACCGGTATGTCGTACCAAGCGAAGAGATGTCGAGGAACTCCATTACCTCCTGAATGTATCTGTGCAGAAAACTGCGATACTTTAGCACCAGATGTTTCTCTGAATCTTTGATACCCAACTTGGTGCGTAGGGTATGGAACAGATTCGTCAGCTCATGCACATCTTGATCCCTTTGTTGCCGCAGCGTGGTCCATTGTATGTACTTGTCCTCATAGCTCCCCACGGGATAGTATTGTTCCTTGACAGCGTCTCGGAAAGAATTCCAAGTGGGTATGACCGAGAACAAAGAGGGTTCTGTCAAGTCCTTTTTCTCACAGTGGCTTTCCCACCAGTCCTTGACATGGGGGGCAGCTTTGAGAAGTGAAAAAATAATCTTCTCCCTATCGGAAAAGTCATGAACCGAGAAATATCCTTCTAATAGATTCAACCATCTATCTACGGCATCTGCATCTATTTGACCCTCAAATATGGGAATGTCAAAATTTACTTGTACCTTAAAATGAGTTACACCTCCAGAGTGGCTGTTGGATGCAGATGCGCCACCGGTGGGCAGCCGTTGAAGGATCTGGGCAAAGTTATCCATCATCGCGTTCCTTTGTTTTTTGAGGGCCTCCTTGAGCAATATTTTGATAGGATCTCTTGCTCCCTCATCTTTCTTTTTGTCCCCCATGGGCATCTGTCGGGGTTTGCGAGGCTAATCTTGCAAAGGTTCCACTAGATTGAGCCCTAACTCCTTATACCCCGACCTCGTTGGGGACATGCAAAGAAGGATCGAGAAAAAGAAGACCGCTCTGATACCACTGATCCGGATTTATGCAGGAACGCAACAAAATAAACACATAACGATAAATACAGAGATGCAGCGGAAATAACACTTCATTTTATTAATATCATAGAACTGAAATTTGCTTATAGACAGAATGGAAATAAAACTAGCTAGGGCGCTAGTAGCTATCTCTGAGGAGAGATGAGGTGGCTACAGGCCTCTAAACTGAGTTAAAATGAGGCTCGAGGGCCTATTTATTATTGAGAAACAATGGAGAACCCTAAACATCCAAAAACCTAACCCTAGGAGATGAAGCGCCAAAACTATGGGCCTCGTTTGGGTAAATTGGTGTTTCAACTTCCTAGGGACGTAACTTTCGCATACTATCTCCGTTTGACGCACATGATACATCATTAGAAAGATCTATCCGAGGAATAAAACTTTTTCCAAGGATATCATTTTGAAATAGAATGATACGGAATGATATTTTCTGGAGGCGCGATGCCAAAAAAACATCGTTTAGGGCCTCAAAACGGCTCCGGAAGTTCAGGACCCAAAAAACTACTAAAAATAGTAAGTTGTGCCGAAACTGAAAAACTGAAAGAGACAATGGCGGGGCCCCAAGTGGAATAGGTGGGTGGCCACCAGTATCCACTTGGATCATTGAGTGAGCCAAAAAATTAACTTTCCTTACTTTTTGAGTACAACCTTGCAATTGCGAAGAGGACTAGTGTTGCAAAATTATTGGTAAGTGGAATTTAAAGGGCGTAAGAACGTTTTTGAAAAAAATTCAAACGTCAAAATTAAGTCTTCTATCCTTCCTAGCACCTCACGGAAAATGGGAATCCACAAATTCTAGTCGTCAAATATGTGCAAAATGCCTTATGACGAGAAAAATGGAGGACTGGTCCTATGCTGCTACATGAGTTAGGGTTTCATGTGGCAACAGGGAACCTTGTATAGTTTTTCAAGGATAGGAAAGGAGAATATTGTCAATTAATCATCACATGAAACTTCATCACCATTTGAAAATTGTGTCCTAATTTGAAACAATAAGACGACCCAACTATTTCATTATTTAATTTTGATTGTGTAATACAAAAAAATATCCTAGATAACTTAAATAATGTAAGCACTTTTGCAAAAATTTAGTGGAGAGAACCTTCAATTACATTTATTTTGAATTTACACTTGCATTTTAAGCCATTTTAATTAGTCTTTCATGGCTATCTAGTAAAAATTTCAACCTCTTGTAGAAATTTTTTTGTCACTTGTATTAGAAATGCAAAAATCAAATGTAAATAAAAATGATTTGAAATGCTAAAATTCAAATGCGCGCTACATAAAAATTATTTTTTTTAAAACTACATTAACGTCTGATATCACGTGCGCATTCGCCCTCAACTCTTGCAGAACAGCATTCGCCCTTAGCATTCGCCCTTAGCTCTTGCAGAACAGCATTCACTCTCAATTCTTGAAAAATGGTAAGTTCTTACTGCAGGTCCTTCCTCCTGTAGTAGGGTTGACCCCATTTGGGTTTTTTTGGAGCCTCTGAGAATACAAAGGTTGTGATTGATTACGAGGCACTGCCTATATTTGTGGAACTTCTTACCTCTGGGAATGATAATGTTCGAGAACAGGTAGCACGTTCATTTTAGAGGCATAAAATTATTCTTCCCAACTATCTTTATACATCTGTAATTTTGGAATTTGATTTAAAAAACTACTACCCAACTTTGATTTCAACTGGTGTTCGTGTAAGGCTGTTTGGGCTTTGGGAAATATTGTTGGAGACTCTGCATCATTTAGGGATCTTGCCCTCAGTCATGGAGCTTCGAGGCAGGTGCTTGCCCAGTTGAATGATACTGCCAAAAATTCAATGACTTAGTTCACAGATACTGTGGATTTTTTTTTATAGATCTTGGTGCTTGGTAGATTTGGACGTAATATGGACCTAGGCGCTTGTTCATTACAATGACTCCATCATCAGGTTTTAGAAAATGCTCAGAAATTTGGGTTTCACAAGGGGATTACCCTTGCTTGCAATTATCGATTATCAATCACATTCAAAAAGAGTATTTCATAGCATTTTTTAGCTCTTTGTAGGTGAATTTCCGAGGCAATTTCACAACATCTGAACTAAATTTGTTTGTCCTTTTCAATACTCTGTGCTTGTAACAGAACCAGACAAAAAATCTAGTGGCCAATGCAACAACAACAACACCTCCTGTTGCAATGCCTGCAATTCACCCTCTCTTCACGCATGAATGACTATGGCACCCTCTTTTGTGAACAGGTACTGGAGCTGAAGGTACTGGTTTCCATTAGGATTGTGGAATTCAACATCCAAAATAGTATCAAATTCCACTGCAATAGTATTCCCCAGCGAGGGAAACAGTTCATTGAGACCTATTGGACTCATCACCCCCAAATAGCCTCCAGGGCTACCCAGAGTGTGATCATATGGAGCAATAAAAAATGTTGATCCATCCCCAATTGAAACAAGAACAGGACCCACATTGGTTACAGAAAACGAGAAACACGTTTTGAAAGAAGAAGAAACTTTTGTATTAGGGTCCAGAAATCTAACTGGTCTATTGTACAATGCCCTACCTGCACTTCAAATTGGTACTCCCAACTCCATGCTAATGCTCACTGTGCCATTCTTCAGATGAGCATCTTAACCTGAAGTTTGATTCCAAAAAACCCAAGTCCCCTGTTCTATGCCCAAGACCTCTGTTACAACGAGTAGAGTTCTGAGCGAAATACTTCACAATAGGAAGCAAAAGAAACATCGCAAAATTGCTCCGCTTTAGACTAATAATTTTCTGTGCGAAAATTCAACTGCGGACAGTAAAAACATAATATCAAGCACAACCAATTGACAATGGAATTTGAACATGAGGATTTATAACCACAGAAAACCCTCTCTAGGTTAAAAGAATTCC
>JAXQQM020083909.1:0-19823 GCA_034641835.2 Pinus albicaulis | reverse complement strand
CCTCACTATTATGTATTGATTTGATGATATAATACATGATGATATGTCTCCATATTGGTCTCCATTGTTAATGAGTTGATTTACACTGCTATTTTCAATTTTGTGTTTATATATTGCAGCATTCCCCATTTGGGAATATTACATTGCTGCTGTGCATTGGCCACCAATCTCCAGCTTGAATTTTTCAAAACGCTAGGAAAATTTTCTTTTGTAAATTCTACAGCCAATATGCCTCCTTTACGGCCAAATGTACATGTATTTTTCTTTCTTTTCCATAATTAAGCCTTTTAGTGGATTAGAATTTCAAATTACCTTAAAATTAACCATTTAAAAGAAAAAAAATATTTTTTGCGCGATGCGCTCGATCCGTTCGGCTCGCACCAGTTCGCTGTGCTGCCTATCAATTTATAAGCTGCATTAAAACCGGTGCTAACTGTATCTGCACCGGTTTTGGGGTGGTATCGAAAGGCACACCATGTCACTTTAAAATTTTAAAAAAAGTGCAGTGCGGTCGGTTACCCGGCCACATTGTTGACCATGTGGAATAGCGGCAATGCGGTGCATTGAATTAAATATCTTCCCTAGGGAGGGTATTTTTGTCAGCGCGCCACATTCCACATTTTGATAGGGTCAACAGTGCGCCCTGGTAAGAGACCGCACCGTTGATTATGTAATGATGTCAGGAGGTCAGTGTGCTGATTGAACTATACGCCTTGGGGCATAGAGTTTAATCAGTGCACCTCACTCCTGACACCGTATATAGTCAAAGATGCGCTAAAAGTTTTCAAGTGCACTGCCGTCAGTGCATTGAATATTATCTGGTGCACCACCGTTGGTGCGCAACAAAAAAATATGCACTGGAACCGATGCATGCCTATTATTTGTGGCACATCGACTGTTTTTTTTCCCAAAAAAAATTATCTATGTATAATCCTGAATACATGTCTCATTTAATAAAAAAATTGTATTTAATATGTCAATCATTCAGAGATGTGAAAGGAGAGAAGAGGGGGAACAACATCAGCAACAAGTGGACCAATATAACATGGTTCGCCTGTGGGAGGCACGAGAGAGAGGAAGAGATGCGTACCCTTTCCCTGTTACAACATCTACCCATGGGCTCCTAAGGCAGGTAGGCCTCCTCAAGTTCTATGAGGAGGATACTTCCTTAATGGGCCATGGTGTGTTTTTGAGACATCTTATCTGCAGGTGGAATGCCCACCGAGAGGCTTTCCGGGTTGGTCCTAACCAGTGGTACACACCCACTGAGGAGGACATATATTTCAATACAGGGCTATCGAGGAGAGGGGTGGATTTTCCCTCGTTCCTAGAGGTTACATTTGGATATGCAACAGGGAGTTAGTTGGTGTACTCCCAGAGATACATTAGCACAGATATATTGTCTCCTTCAGATTTTCAGGTCTTCGAAGGTCAGTTACATACTGGTGCATTTGGTAGTCAGGATGTGAGGTGGCTCTTACTTCTGATTTCAACCATTTCACACAACACCAGTGACGAGAAACACATTAGTTGCTCACTTCTATATTAAGTTGATTCTTTAGTACATGAGCCATGACTTGTCAGGTGGTTTGCCATTTTTTTGCAGCAGTTATGTACAACCTTAGATAGATGTTGTGATCATGTACAAGGGAGGGTCAACTTCCCTTTTTCTTTAGAGTTTTTTTGTTTATTTTTTGAGAGGTTTCCAGAGACGGGGCCTAATTTTGTTAGGCAGCATCGTAGGTCGATGTTCGAGGCACGGATGCACATGTCCGGACATATGATGCCCTAGAGGGGCAAGACAAAATTCTAATTGCATATTTCCATCAAGAAAAAACAAAATTCCAATTCTCAATTTCTATGGTTGGAGTTCACTAAATTTTGGTGTACACACTTAAAAGTAATTTCAGTGCCTTAACCCCAAATCGGTGCTAATGTACATATAACCACACCGGTGCATTTGTTTAATGTGAACTAGTATCATGTTACCAATGGATGCATCAGTGTGGTACTATTAAGTGACGCATTGATGACGAATAACTGTAAATAAAAAAAGCGCAACTCTATTTTCTTTAAGTGAAAAAAAGCATTAAATTGAAAAATGGGCGGAAAATTATTTTCTAATATCTAATTTCATAAAACAATTCCTTAAATACTAGATAATTTTCATTATTAAACTATTTTTGAAAAAAATTTCAGCCAGAGATTTGCTGGAGACATACTTAGAGCAAGAGAACAAGAGAGCATTGTGCAGTAGCGAAATACGTTCGAACATAAGTATTCAGACAATCAGAATTCCAAATCTATGGTGATTCAAACACTGTAGCATAGAATTTAAAATGATCTCGTGATTAAATTTGATTATTTTTTTACTTTTTCTGTAGCTTTTTTACGAAGTAAGGAAAAAATTTCAATTTGTTTTTCATTTTTAGAAATTAAAAAAAAAAATCCATTTTTACCCTAAACCCTTCATTCTTTTTGTTTCTGCCCTTTCTTCTTCCTGTTTCTGTGATTTCAGAATTAGGGTTTTTCATTTTGGATTGACATACAACCCATAGGATGACTTGCATAATCAGATCCCAATCCATGTCATCCCTTGCATGAAATTTTGAAAAAAAATAACTTTTTTTTTTATCGACGTGCCCTGCGTAACCTAGTGTACTGGTGTGTTGTATTATCCCACCGCACCGTGAAAGTAATGTGTAATAAAAAATTTAATTTTTTTTTTAATTAGTACGACATATGTAAAATAGGGCACCAGTGCGCTAGGTTACGTAGGGCACACCGATAACGTGCTATTTCATTATGGTGCAGCGTGAACATGTTGTTTCGTAAAAAAATATTTTATTGTGTTAATAGGTGCACCATGTAACATATAAAACACCGCATCGGGTCTCTTAGTTGACAAAGAGAACTGTATGGTGGTCCCTTGTTTGTGCGGGGCGTTTATGCTACAAAAAATAACACTGGACAATTTTTATTATTTTCTCTGTGTTAATCAGTGCGGTAGTTAACATGTAATGCATCAGTGATCCTTGTTGACATAGAGCACTGTATGGTCTATTATATTGTTTATGCGGTGTGTTTATAAGACCCCCACGCACTGACGTCAGTGCGTACACCATGAATGGCGCACCGGTTTCTTGAGAATTTTCTTTTCCCTGAAAAGTTGACAATTTATTTATAAATATATTAATGAATGATATGTTATAGGTTTTAGATTGATAAATAAATGACTGACAAGTGAGCAAGTAACAAAAACACTGATAACACATGAAGAAAAGAAAAAAAGGCAAGTTCTTTGTAAATTTTTTACAAAAAATATTATTTTTAGACTATATGTAAGTTTAAATAATATGTATTGTTTCTTGTGTATTATGCGACCACAAAATGATGAAGCTCGATAAGATTATTTCTAATGTTAGGACCCAGAAGAGCATAAAAGCTTGATGGAAAAAATTGCAAAAGGATGAATGAGAATTGAATGAAAAATACTATCGATCGAATATGAGTTTTTTTTTTTTTAATTTTCATTAGTAATATACTTAAAATTATTAGATAACATATGTCAAAAATATATTAATTCACATTTGTTTAATGTTCTACGGGGACCAACAACTCGAGAGAAGAGGAATGTTGTTCTAAAGAAAGAAAAAAATAGAACATGCAAATGAAAATGAATTGCTCCTTAGCTCATACGGAGTGGTGTTGGAGGTTAACAAAAGGGGGAAAAAGAAAGAAAGGAACTGATTATTTTTTTCAAAACTTGATGACCAAGAAAAAAGGTTTGATATCTAAGTTTGTGAGCAATTGTTACTTCCTTATAAAAACTTAACTAGATTTCATTTTTTTTATTTTTTTGTTCGTTTTACAAAAATCATCATTGAATGTCTTCAAACAGGTGCTCACATACAAAGAAGAACCATCAAACAAATTGATTGAAATTGGGTTAAATATGGGTTGTGAGTATATGTTGGCATATCCAAAATTAACTGTGGAATTTGTAAGCATTTATCGATCTTGTTTTACTTAGCTCCATCTATAATTAATAGAACAAAAAAATCTTTTATATTAAATATATGATTTGTTATGGGGTATAAAACTTGTAGGAAACAAAGTATGGAACTGCGTGAACAGATGAAATCTTGAAAGATGGAATGGTACATGTTTTTGAAAGAATGTGCATAGTTTATGAGTCAACTTTTGCTATGGTACGTCATTTATTTTCGATTTACATTGATTTATATTATTTAATATTTCAATTTTCATTATTCTCACCAATGTATATACACTCATTACAATTTATTTTTATATTTGTAGATGGAAGGTGAAGAAGAAGAAAACAATCAACATCGTGAGAAAAACATTCCTGAAAATAACCCAAGTCATGGAAGTAGCTCTAGCAGTGACATCAGTTTAAGCGAAGAATGATGATCACTCTGTTTGGATATCAAAGCAAGGAATTGTATTTTTTGAAATATTTGTCTGTGAAATCAGACATTTTGTTTAATGTAATGGACATAGTGTCCCAATTGAAAGACAAAGGGATACCAATAACTATCCCATTTTGTATGAAAAAGACTCTTATATATATATATATGTGTGTGTGTGTGTGTGTGTGTGTGTTTTAATTTATTCTATTGCATTCTCCATTGTCACTGTGAAATGTAACACGACTGATTAAATTTATGGATGATTAAATATTATAATGAAGAGATGTGAAATTTGATGATATGATATAACAAATTAATCCAAACATCATGTTCAAATGCACTAATAAAAATTTAATTTATATGAATATTGTTATAAGATATATATGTGTCGACTTTTGATGAATAATGAATTTTAAAAAATCACAATAATTATGATATGATATAAAAAATTAATCCAAACAATACATTCAAATGCATTAATAAAAAATCAATTAATATGAATAGTGTTATAAGATGTGTCAAATGTTGATGAATAATGAATTTAAAAAAATCACAATAATTGCACTGTCACAGGTCGATGTTTCTAAAAAATACAAAATGAACACTAGTGCGTGTCAGTTACTGTACACCGGTGTGTTTGTATGCTACAGTGCATAGGTACGTTTCTACGACCTATGGGCACTGCACAAATAACAAAACCAATTAAAAATCTCGGTGCGTTTGTGCGATACTGCGCACCGGTGCATTTATATGAGACTACGCACCACTGAATTTGTACAACATATGGGCACTTCACAAATACCAATACCAATTATAAATCTTGGTGCATTGATACGACGCACTGGTGCATTTCTATAAGTCTACGTACTAGTGTGTTGAGACGACCTATTAGCACCGCACAAATCCCAAGACCAATTAGAATGACCTCGTCCGTTGTATCACCAACACTACCCCTGGTGCGGTTTTATACCTTGACGGCCTGGTGCATACACCTTCGACTGCCCCAGGGCCACCATCTAGATGACATGCACCGGTGCGTTGAAACCTTAGTAGTGCACCGATGAAAAAAACATCCGTAATAACCTCCAACTGCCCATTTTTTTTAGTTGTGTTGAATTTTTGTTAAAATATCCGCCAAAACCTCCGTAAACATAAACGGATGTTGTATAAAATGTTTTTTGACAATTTTGGGCAATTTTATAACACTAGAAACCTCCTTTATAACCTCCGCTAGAGGGTATTTTCCTTGTAGTGCATGCAAATACTTCTCAGTGTGTGTCTTCTTTCCAAAGAATTGATGAGAGAAAGAACCTTCCTCATTCCTAGAAATAAGAACATCTAGAAAGTGTAGGCTTCCATCCACTTCAAATTCCATGGTGAACTTAATGAAGTTAGATTGAACATTAAGATGTTGTAAGAAAAGGTCCAATTTTTCTTTGCCATGGGGCCAGAATACGCAAGTGTCATCAACAAAGCTTTTCCAAAGCCTAGGTTAAAAAAGGGAGGAGGAAAGAGCCCTAGATTAGAAGTATTCCATGAAAATATTAGCCAGAATGGGGGACATGGGGGAACCCATGGCCACACCACAATTTTTCTCAAAGAACTCACCCTCGAAACTAAATAAGGTCGAGGTGAGACAAGTATCAACTAAATGGGCAGTATCAAGATCTGTGATTCAATTAATGAAATTGATAGATTAATTAATGGGAATGCAAGTGTATAATGAGACAACATCAAAACTTACAAGCTTTTCATTGGGATCCATTTTAATTCCTTTTAATTTTTTAATAAAGGAGGATGATTCGTTGACAAAGGAGTTGGTCTGTCCCACAAGAGGTTTAAGGTTACTCCTTAAAAATTTAGCGAGAAGATAAGTAGGACCGCCGATCGTGTTGAAAATGGGGCAAAGGGGAGCTCCTTCCTTATGAATCTTTGGAAGACCATAGATCCTAGGAGTGAGGGGTTTACTCGCAATGATATTTTTACTCAGGGAGGCAATAGTGCTACTATATTTTATGGCCAGAGCAACTAGTTTTGAAACTTTCTTAAGGGGATTTTTTTCCAATTTCTTGTAGCTCCCACTATTATGAAGGTAATCTAACATCTTATTATGGTAATCCTCTATGTTTAAGATAACCATAGCACCTCCCTTATCTTCCTTAAGAACAACGATGCCCTGGAAACTGTTCAAGGATTTAAGAACCTCAAACTCAAGTTTGCTAATGTTGCTCTTAGGGGGCTTGGATTTTCTCATATTTTTAATAGATTAAAATTAATTTAGTCTAATTTTTCTTATTAATTATAATATTTATAGCTATTATCTATAAATAATGTATTGAAATATATATTAAAATAGTATTTAACATATTAAAATTCTTATTAATAAATAAATAAGTATATTAGATTATATTAAAATTATAAAACATATAACTATTAATTCATTAAATAAATAATAAATAATTCATTTAAAAAAGAAGAAGTAATTAATAGTTCTATATATATATATATGGTGACAATGATGACTATGATGGTTAGCATCCACTGATACCAAAATTAGGTCTTTCAGACCTAAAGAAACGAATTATTTAGGTTGTTTTAAAATTGTACTCCTATGCTGAAAGAGCTTGGAGAGAAGCATCCTAAGCTCACTATAATTTTGACATATTAAAAGGATAGAAGGTCGATATTGCAATAAATATTATGAAACTGAGATCTAATGTAGGTGTATGTAGGGAAATCTAAGAGGAAGTGATTTTCATCCTCAATGTTCATATTCTCATAGAGGTGGAAGATCCTTTCCACCCATGGTGTTTTAGGAACTGCCCAACGACCTGTTTCACTATGGAGCTCATGAGAGTTTTTTCTTATCTTGGCTATATTAATTTTTTTCTTTGAGCTAGTTGAAATAGAGAGATACGTTTGATCTTCTAGAGTAGGGTTGATGACCTCCTTATAATATATTAATTTTATTTTAGCCTCTAAATCATTCTTACAACACAATTTCCCTTTAAAATAAGGGGGAGGTTACAAACAATGATCAATTTGATGTCACCAGCTCTATCATTCATCCCACCCTCATCACAATCAACATCTCACCAGTAGCATATCATTCCTATCACTCTCTCAATTGAGAATCCAACATAATTTCTTTACCAAATTTATTGCTTTCCTAGCACTAGGATCTGTGCTCAATTTATAGGGCAACTGAAGGTAGTTTCCCAATGTAATATTCCTAATTATCCGAAGCTAACAGGAATATTCAATTTTGTTTTGCTTCCTGTTTTTGTGAATAAAATTGTAAAGGAGGATCAATAAAACTCCTAAATCAAAAAATAAATCAATGCTCAATGTGAACAAGGCTAAATCTGAGCTATTTTCATAAGCACACTTAAGTGTGAAAGAGGTTGGATCAGTTGACCAAGTCAACTAGGACCAAGCCATCAACGTTGTCTAGATGCATTGAACCTCCTAGATGCACAACACAGTTCTAGTTGGAGGCTACACATGTGAATAGAGCTAAATCATTGAGATGGCTTAGGGTTTGACAGGATTTCTAACTTATAAAAGGAAGAGGAGGACATCAAGAGGAGGTTGTTCATGATTATGATTTTCTGAAGATATTGTCTATTTAGACATTTCTTATTCTCTTGTTGTTTAGTTGAGAATAGTGTTGTTTAGCACTAGGGTGTTCTTGATCGGGAATCCCACCTCTTCCATTGAGTAGCTCTTGGAGGAGTCTTGTTGATCTTGTCCACTATCAGGCATTTGGCCAAGCTACATCTTCCAACTAAAACACAGATATTATTGAGGGTTTGGTTCTCCTTGTAATATGCTTTAAGTGGAGGCTATATCTATTCAGATCTAGGCCATTCTGGTGCCTCTTTTTAGTGGGAGAGCCTTCTATCCTCCTGATAAGAGAGTATTGGATCACTGGAGCTACATATTCATATCTTGGCATCAGGAAAAACCATTTATAGATTCAACACCGCAGTTTCTCTCCCATAACTGCGTTATTTGCAAGAGCAGAGTTGCAGGGAGTTTTGGCATGCTTTAGGAGGAGAGATCTCTAGTGTTTGGGATTCTTCCCTTCACAGTGTTGATCCATGGATTAGATTTCTGATCCATGTTCTGTTCAGATCTGATCTACAATGTATTGTATTTACTTCAGAAATTCTAAATCAAACTACAAATCTGCAACTTTAGATCTTAGATCTACTCTTTGTATCTCATGTTTTGCTCAAAACCCCAAGGGGAATGTGTAGAGGAACTCTTCTAGTGTACAGATATGATATGGATCTAATATTTTGTACACAGATCTGGTATAGATTTGATATGTAATGTATAGTTTCTTCAGCTCATAATATAACACTGTCAAGCCTTCTTAAAACTAATACATTGTTGCAGCACCTCATTCTTGAGGGTTTCTTCATCGAAGTTCTCCATTTTTCTCTTGTACATTGTATAGGTCCTATTATAAACCTGATTTTCTGATGTATAAGTGATTAATGAACCATTATATTTATTTACTACATATATTGGGCTGAACTTCATTATTTTCTGGGCAAAGTTCTTTTGTATTGCTGCAACCCCTTATTCGGGCATTTTCCAACTGTACTAGTTGTCGGGAGACCTGTTTAACCCACCAAGAGGGATTTTTTTTTTAATCCCTCTTGGATTTTGGTCTTATATTGTCAGATCTAAGGGATCCAAGTGCTGGTTTCCAATCTTGTAGCATACATTCCTAAAAATGTGTTTTTCAGGCATGCCTTGCTAGCAGTTCCCATTTGGGGATATTACAGTGGTATTAGAGCATGATATTTGGCTCAGCCTATGAGTTCCAGATATCATAAGGAGTAAGATCAGAATTATGGGGAGAATTAGATTACTCTCATCACTTTTTAGATCTAGAAAGAACCTCTCCAAGGAGGTTAAGCAGATAGAATAAGGAGAAGAGGAAGGACCATGCACTTCCTATTCTCATAAATAAGAAGAAAAGGAGCATGGAAGACACTTGAATCATCATATTCTAAGTGAATACCTTTTTTAGTACAAGTCTCAACCTAGAGCCTTCAAGGAGACTCTAGCCTTCCCATAGTTCATTCATCTGGAGGAAGAGAGGAGACCCTGTAGCAAGGGAGAAATCAAGGGCAATAGGTTTCTATTGTCCAATTTTTATGGGACATCTACAACCAAAGCTTGGGAAATAAGACTTAGTGCATTCTTCCTACTACATTCAGTGGTAGAGAAAGAAGCAGTAGAGATTGCAGCACTGCACCTTGAGGGTGAAGCAAGCAATTGGTGGTTTATCAATGTGAGACACACAAAAGTATATTTTTTTGCAGATTTAACTCAAGGGGTGATCAAGAGATTTTATAAAGAGAGATCAGAGGAAAATAAGTCCTCACCATCTCTTGAGGAGACTTCTATCAGCACTGTCACAACCTTGGAGGAACGACCTTCAACATCAGCAGTTGAGGGGGCCAACATAATAGAATAAGGAGATCTTGTAGCCATACAAGGTGTTCCCAAAGCCCATAAATGTATGATTGACTTTCCACTTTCTAATATTGCAAAAACAATTTTGGAATATTGTGGAAATCTGCTATTGCATAACCCAGAATCATCACTTATTTCTAATCTAGAGTAGCAGAGTTGCAGTGCGTTGTCCAAGAGCAACAATGAAGAAAGAAGGACCCATTCCTCATGGGAGCATTCAAATGTCAGCTACATTAAGGAAGACATGGAGGAAGAAAGAACAAAGGGTAGACATCTTGAGATGAGAAACATTTTCTCCTCTCTAGATGATCCAATTTTAGAATTGTTAAAATTGTATCGAAATTACTCAGTCGACCAAGATGGTTATTCGGCATTTGGTAATTATCGAATATGTAATAATTCAGGTATTGATCAAGATGATCATTAAAATTTTTGAAGTTCAAATGTGTGACATCGATCGACATCAACTTCAGATGCAACTCCAGCAAATGTCCACAGCGCCGATCAAAGACATCGTCAAATCGACCTGCGATAGAAACAACCAGTTTGTTATAAGACTTATGTAATAAAACTTGTTCTAAGTCTCTTTGTAAAGGTCAAAAATGTCTATAGTCTGCTTTTGTAAACCTAAATGGATAAATAGATCCTAAGGTAAAAAGGACTTAATCGAAATCCTAAGTCCTAGGCTTAAATCCTAAAGTCTAAGTATCGAAGAAAAATACACTTTGTAAAAGCCTACTATCTACTCCTAGGGCGAAATGTTAAATTAAGTCCTATTCCTAAGTTTTCTAAACTTATGGACTTAAAGTCCGTAGCACAAAATTATGCCACAAACCCTTGTAAAGGTTCGGAGGATGGGATGTTGAAGCCCATGACATAGAGTCAAAGTATTAAAAAGGTCGATGTGATAAAATGCTTAGGCACCAAATGTTTTAAACCTATGCTAAAAACCTTAAATTAAGGTTCGGAAGTGGGTCTAAAGACCATGGTGTAAAACCTTAGTTAAAAATGTTTTTATAAGGTTCAATGTCGAAACCCACAGTATAAAGTGTTATATTAAAAGTCCGAAAGCTATGTCATAAACCTTAAAGTGAAAGGTTCGATGTAATGCTATAAACCTTTTTCATAAACCTTATCAAAGGTTCGATGTAATATTTTCATAAACCTTGATGTCAAGGTTCGAAGGATGATAGCGGAATGGGTTTTCAAACTATATTATAAAGTTTGGGTTTTGTAAAGGTTTGGTAAACCTATGTCAAATGGTTTCAGACTTCGAGCATATAAGAAGTTCAAAGGCTCAGGTTTGTTATTAAAACCATGAAATTGAACCCACAAAGTTATTAAACCACGTCAGCAAATTACAATGTGACCAGAACAGTTTGAAGACTGTAGCGTTAAGTTCCTAAACTGGAAAGAAGGCACAGTCATATGAACAGTTTCACAGTGTTATGTAAACCAGATAGAAGGCACAGTCATGTGAACAGTTTTAAGACCACAACCGCATGGGTTATGAGCTGTCGGGACAGTTGTCGGAGATAAGTCATGTGACCAGAGTTTCAGCCACGTCAGAAGATTGCCAGCAAAGTTCGGGATGAGACCATCAGGATAATACCTTAACCGTCAGAGCTACCATCGGATAGAAAGCCGCTGGACTGTTCACATGCAGGTGCCAGAGATCACTAACTCTGCGCGGTTAGCCTAACCGTCGGGCGAAGATGTATAATATAAAGTCTAATTATGGGTTTTTTATTTAATATCAAAGCTATGGTAAGGGAACCTTTATCCAAAGGTGCATGAATGATATGATTCAAAGCCTTATCACCAAAACTATCTCCAACAAATTTCTAAAAGCAGCAAACAACAATTTGAAGATCCAGCCAACATGATATGAAATGATTTCATATGTGAGCTTTCGAAGTAAATTAAGCATGCAGCTTAAGAACCTAATTAAGGTTCATGAATTAAATTAAATTCAAAGGCCTTGTAATCTTAACCAAAAGCTTAATTTCGTTTATTAAAGATTGAGGCAGCAACATTATTTTCCATGAATTTATGAGCTCCTTATGTATAAAAGAAAGTATTTTTCTTTGTAAAAGGGAGAGGGCACTTTTTGAAGAGAGTGTTGAGACTTTTTTTTGAAGAGAGGAGTGTTGAGAGTGAGATCTCAAGAGAGGAGAGTTTTCCCTACTTCCGGACAAAGTAGGAACTCTTCAGAAGACAGATAAAGTAATTGGTGGAGAGTTTGTCATTGCAGTTTTATTGAAGGAGCAAAGCGTCCTACTTGCATAAATACAACATTGAAGTATGTTGATGATGACGAGTTCAACTTCGACATTTTGAAACTCTTTCATCCACCAAGCTGTCGAAGGTCCATAAAGCTTCAATCCTCAGTTTGTTTAGTGTGCGAATCATCCATGTATTTTCTTATGTGTTGAAAGAAAAGAGTTGTATCAGTTAGCATGTTCAAGGGAAGGTCCATATCTGCAACATCAGTAGTGAAACTGATGATTCCTTGTAGCATATTTCTCTTGGCTTAAACAATAAAATGGATGCACAATTCTGAGGTGGACCCAGAGACGTAGTCCAGGTGGGATGAACTTCGTCACAAACTTCTTGGTATTATGGTATGACTTGTGTGATTGATGTGAAATTGTTCAATCTAAACATACATATATTATTTCATGCCTAAATAGTTAATTCACATAATAATTGCTCAGTAATACTGCCAATCACATGTTGTAAAAGGACTAGAAATGATCTTGGTTAAAATTCATCATTTTAATAACCTGAGTGTTAATTGCTATAAATTTTTATTGACAGAGTCTGTAGAGGGCCAGGTAGCCTCGAGATCTCATCCTTTCCTTAAGGGTGACATATCCAGTAAATTCCCCTACAGTTAATCTTTGAAATAGAGCTAAGTAACTCAGGTCATTTTCAGATCAAGTGGTATCAGAGCAGCTAGTTCTTTGCAGGTACAAGATGGGCAAGAACACTCGCTAGTTGACAAAGCTAATGGAACTCGAAGAGTCCAATTTGCGAGTTTGGCAGGATAATACTGCATTGTGCAAAATGGTGGAAGCTCTCGAAAGTGATAAGTAAAGTCTGCGATTAGAATTAGAAGACTTAAAGAGAAATAAAAGAGGAAGCAGTCCTCTTATGAAAGATGCAGCTTTCGATGGCAAAAAGCCTGCACTTTCTCTTAAAAGTAGTTCTTCTCTCTCATCTTCACCAAAGTTAGCAAGGGAAGCCATTGGCTCATTTTCCCAATCTCAAGCAGAAGAGAATGTGGATTCACTTATTTCACTAGAAAGTGATTCTGAATCTGACGAAGTTTCCAGCTAGAAACTCAGTTTGATCCCTGAAATAAAAGGATTGTCGATGATGAAAGCCATGGGATATCATGAAGGCGAAGGCTTGGGAAAACATGGAAAAGGGAGACTTCAACCTATCCAGGTACAAGAAAGACCCAAGAATCTGGGTCTTAGATGTGATGTTTTATAATGTGACTATTGCAGGAAGCTTGGCCACATCTCTGATCGATGCTGGTCAAAGCATCCAGAACTTCTACCAGAAAAACTCAAGGATAGAAAAGGTAAGAAACCTTAGTCCTCAACCAGTAATGATTTTGATGATGGTTTCTTTTATCAAGATTGGATAATTGAAATAGTTAAAAGGATCTATCCTTGCACGTTTTGTAAGAGTCCTTGGAATTGTGTGGAATAATGTTGGAAACAAAAGGCTTATAGCAAGCAACTCGGTGCAACAAAGAGCCAGCCGTCAGATAATGATAAGGCATTACAGGTAAATAAGCGATCAGAATCAGTTTCGTTTCAGTCAGCAAGTAACTCTAGAAACTCATCATCAAGTGATAGGGAGAAAACTTGTCCAAACTGTAAACTTCCAGGGCATGTTCAAGACAATTTTCCAATGCTTCCGAAGGAAACAGTACCGACACCAGCAACTCGGGAAGAACCCAAGTCACCTGCTGGAGATCAAACAAGTACTGAATGGAATTGGGACGACTTCATGCCTTATGCTTAAATGATTTTGTACGAGGTTCTAGGATTGAATTCGTTTTTCAAAAGCATTGTAAATAAAACTTTTGGAGAACCAAAAGTTCTTTTAGTTGGGAGGTGTGATCCAATTTTAGAATTGTTAAAATTGTATCGAAATTACTAAGTCGACCAAGATGGTTATTCGACATTTGGTAATTATCGAATACATAATAATTCAGGTATTGATCAAGAAGATCATTAAAATTTTTGAAGTTCAAATGTGCGACATCGATCGACATCAAATTTAGATGCGACTCCAGAAAATGTCCAAAGCACCAATCAAAGACATCGTCAAATAGACCTGCGATAGAAACAACCAGTTTGTTATAAGACTTATGTAATAAAACGTGTTCTAAGTCTTTTTGTAAAGGTAAAAAATGTGTACTATCTACTTTTGTAAACCTAAATGGATAAACATATCCTAAGGTAAAAAGGAATTAATAGAAATCCGAAGTCCTAGGCTTAAATCCTAAATTCTAAGTGTCGAAGAAAAATACACTTTGTAAAAGCCTAAAATCTACTCCTAGGGCGAAATGTTAAATTAAGTCCTATTCCTAAGTTTTCTAAACTTATAGACTTAAAGTCCCTAGCACAAAATTATGCCACAAACCTTTGTAAAGGTTTAGAGGATGGGATGTTGAAACCCATGACATAAAGTCAAAGTATTAAAAAGGTCGATGTGATAAAACCCTTAGGCACTAATGGTTTTAAACCTATGCTAAAAACCTTAAATTAAGGTTTGGAAGTGGGTCTAAAGACCATGGTGTAAAACCTTAGTTAAAAAGTTTTTTATAAGGTTCGATTTCAAAACTCACAATATAAAGTGTTATATTAAAATTCCGAAAGCTATGTCATAAACCTTAAAGTCAAAGGTTCTATGTAATGCTATAAACCTTTTTCATAAACCTTATCAAAGGTTCGATGTAATATTTTCATAAACCTTGATGTCAAGGTTCGAAAGATGATAGTGGAATGGGTTTTTGAACTATATTATAAAGTTTGGGTTTTGTAAAGGTTTGATCAACCTATGTCAAAGGGTTTCAAACTTTGGGCATATACGAAGTTCAAAGGCTCAGGTTTGTTATTAAAACCATGTAATTGAACCCACAGAGTTATTAAACCACGTCAGCAAATTACAATGTGAGCAGAACAGTTTGAAGACCGTAGTGTTAAGTTCCTAAACTGCCAGGGGTGTAAAATGGATGGAAGGCATAGTCATGTGAACAGTTTCACAGTGTTATGTAAACTGGACGGAAGGCACAGTCATGTGAACAGTTTGAAGACTGCAATCACGTGGGTTATGAGTTTTCGGGACAGCTATCGAAGATAAGTCTTGTGACCAGAGTTTGAGCCACGTCAAAAGATTGCCAGCAAAGCTTGGGATGAGACCGTCGGGATAAGACCTTAACCGTCAGAGCTACTGCCGGATAGAAAGCCGCTGGACTGTTCACATGCAGGTGCCAGAGATCACTAACTATGCGCGGTTAGCCTAACCGTCGAGCGGAGATGTATAATATAAAGTCTAATTATGGGTTTTTTATTTAATATCACCGCTATGGTAAGGGAACCTTTATCCAAAGGTGCATGAATGATATGATTCGAAGCCTTATCACCAAAACTGTCTCCAACAAATTTCTAAAAGCAACAAACAACAATTTGAAGATCTAGCCAACATGATATGAAATGATTTTCATATGTGAGCTTTTGAAGTAAATTAGGCATGGAGCTTAAGACCCTAATTAAGAAGGTTCATGAATTAAATTAAATTCAAAGGCCTTGTAATCTTAACCAAAAGCTTAATTTCGTTTATCAAAGATTGAGGTAGCTACATTATTTTCCATGAATTTATGAGCTCCTTATGTATAAAAGAAAGTATTTTTCTTTGTAAAAGGGAGAGGGCACTTTTTGGAGAGAGTGTTGAGAATTTTTTTTGAAGAGAGGAGTGTTGAGAGTGAGATCTCAAGAGAGGAGAGTTTTCCCTACTTCAGGAGGAAGTAGGCACTCTTCAGAAGACAATTAAAGTAATTGGTGGAGAGTTTGTCATTGCAGGTTTATTGAAGGAGCAAAGCGTCCTACTTGCATAAAGACAACATCGAAGTACGTTGATGATGACGAGTTCAACTTCGACATTTTGAAACTCTTTCATCCACCAAGCTATCGAAGGTCCATAAAGCTTCAATCCTCAGTTTGTTTAGTGTGTGAATCATACATGTATTTTCTTATGTGTTGAAAGAAAAGAGTTGTATCAGTTAGCCTGTTCAAGGGAAGGTCCATATCTGAAACATCAGTAGTGAAACTGATGATACCTTGTAGCATATTTCTTTTGGCTTAAAGAATACAATGGACGCACGATTCTGAGGTGGACCCGGAGACGTAGTCCAGGTGGGATGAAATCCATCACAAACTTCTTGGTCTTATGGTATGACTTGTGTGATTGATGCGAAATTGTTCAATCTAAACACACATAGATTATTTCATGCCTAAACAGTTAATTCACATAATAACTGTTCAATAATACTGCCAATCACATGTTGTACAAGGACTAGAAACAATCTTGGTTAAAATTCCGCATTTTAATAACCTAAGTGTTAATTGTTATAAAATTCTATAGACAGATTCTGTAGATGGCCAGGTAGCCTCGAGATCTCATCCTTTCCTTAAGGGTGACATATCCAGTAAATTCCCCTACAGTCAATCTCTGAAATAGAGCTAAGTAACTCAGGTCATTTTCAGATCACTAGATGACACTTTCTAATTGAGCATGCCACAACTCAAAGATATACTTCTACTTGCAGTAGATCCAAGACCCCACTGGTTTTGGAAGGCCATGCATAAGGAGGAGGTCTCATCAAGAGATCCCATTGAAGGTGCACTTCAAAATTCCCTGAAGTGAAAAGTTCTTCAAAGATTTGAGAAGGTTGGTGTCCTACAATGGGAGGATACCAAGTATTTGCAGAATGAGGTCCATGATCCAACGGTGGATGAATGGATGTGGATGATGAGAAAGAAGCTGGAAAGCTACTTGCAAATCTATGATACTAGGCAGCAGGAGGCTTGGCTACGTTGGGTACTATTGAAAGAGTTTGGCCATCCTCCTCTTTCTAAGGGTGTGTGGCAGGATACATGCATCATTGGGCATCAAGGAGTATGGACACATTGTGTTGATATGACATTCTTCATATCAATCACCATGTTTTCAGTACATGATTTGTATGATGGAGGTATGGGGAGGTAGCAAAATCTTTTGTTGCTTTGGTTGTTCTTGGGAGAGCAAGGGTAGATTTTCTCTCACACTTTGCATGATGTTGCAGGAGTAGGAGATGGCACTAGCATGGTGCAAAGGGGCTACTCCTTAGCCTTGGATGATCTGGAAGTACTTCCACTTTGGGAGGAACCTCTTGTTTGTAGTAGCATTATGGAAGATATGTTTGATAATGAACATGTCAAAGAATGGATCTATGTATTGACAAGAGCCTATTTGCATAGGCCAAAAACGCTGTCACCTTGGAGCATAGACTTATGGATGGAGTGTCACCCAGATCATTTCACTCTTGATGCACTTGAGGGACAAGGAGGAGGTGAGAAGGATGGAGTAATGGGTGGAGAAATCTATTACTGTGATATGTTCTTCTTGGCTTGGATTTCTAAGTATATGAGGAAGGATCTTCATGCAGCACATGATTCATTTCTCTTCATGAGAGTATGTCATACCATTATGGAGATTTTTTTCATAGACCCTATCATTATATTACATCTAGTACATGGTAAGGATCTTGTTGTTTCTTTTAGTGATCTGCATACTCTTACCATATCTATGCAGTTCATTGCTCCACAAGAGGGAAATATTTTCATTGAGCTCCATGATCAACAATGGGCCAGAATGTATGATGGAGACAACCATCTCTTATGTGGCCATGGGCAAGTGTTTTATTACTTCATGTATGTTCATTTGATGTACACAACCATTTAAAAATCATTAGTAGATGAAATAACATACATAATTAGACATATATCAAGAAACCACTTGCCTTGTAATTTTTTGAAGTAGCAGTTAAAAAAACTGCGTTGTTTCTATTGGGAAAATTGTTTGTACCTTCTTGCACCACATGAAACCTTCATAATTTTCCTCATTCTGATGCTGATCATGATTTAATTTGTTGATATTGATCTTATTTGTATTGGAAGCATGATTGGGAGGGAGACACATGAGGTTGATGTGTCCTTTGGGGAATAAGATCCCCACACTTTTTGCATTGCATGTTCTAATGGGAGCATGACAGGAGGTATGTCCACCACAACCAAACAATTGTTTATTTTTTTTGAGGTGGGCCATATGATTGATGGGATTCCATATCGTGATGATTTCCTAACCATAACATATGGGATGATTTGGGCCAGCTTGATTCACAGCGTTGGAGAGGAGATCTTTGGAGATCTAGTATTCACCTTGCCACTTAAGGGAAATTGTATTGCAGCCCAAGATAAGTACATACTCTACATTTATCATAAGTGGAGAGGAATACATCGTGGGGTAGGCTACTTTGCCTACTATGTTAATATTTTCAGCCCACCTACTTTGCATGAACTCAAGGTGGAGGAGCATGTTCAGGAGTTGCCATGTTGGGAGGTGACTCACTTTGTGTGGATGATTTCTTGGGGATGGAGGATCCATTTGGGGAAGATGTTTCCCAACACATATCAGCCTCCATGCCTTGGGAGGAAACTCTTTAGTTCTATCCTTGTAGTTGCTTGAGGACAAGCAACATTAGGGAGGGGAGGACTCTAATATTCCTAATTAGCCCAAGCTAATAGGAATATTCAATTTTGTTTTGCTTCCTGTTTTTGTGAATAAAATTGTAAAGAAGGATCAATAAAACTCTTAAATCAGCAAATAAATCAATGCTCAATGTGAACAAGGCTAAATCTGCGTTATTTTCATAAGAACACTTAAGTTTGAAAGAGGTTGGATCAACTGATCAAGTCAACCAGGACCAAATCATCAACACTGTCTGGATGCAATGAACCTCCTAGATGAACATCACAGTTCTAGTTGGAGGCTACACATGTGAACAGAGCTAAATCATTGAGATGGTTTAGGGTTTGGAATGATTTCTAGCTTATAAAAGGAAGAGGAGGACATCAAGAGGAGGCTGTTCATGATTATTATTTTCTGAAGATATTGTATGTTTAGACATTTATTATTCTCTTGCTGTTTAGCTGAGAATAGTGTTGTTTAGCACTAGGGTGTTCCTGATTGGGAATCCCACCTCTTCCATTGAGTAGCTCTTGGAGGAGTATTGATGATCTTGTCCAATATCAGGCATTTAGCCAAGCTACACCTTCCAACTACAACGCAGATCCTGTTGAGGGTTTGGTTGTCCTTGTAAGCTATAGGAAGTGGACGCTAGATCTATTCAGATCTAGGCCATTCTGGTGCCTCTTTTTAGTGGGAGAGCCTTCTATCCTTTTGATAAGAGAGTGTTGGATCATTGGAGCTACATATTTAGATCTTGGCATCAGGCCAAACCATTGCTAGAGTCAATAGTGCAGTTTCTCTCCCATATCTGCATTATTTGAAAGAGAAGAGCTACAGTGAGTTTTGGCATGCTTTAGGAGGAGAGATCTCTGGTGTTTGGGATTCTTCCCTTCACAGTGGTGATCCATGGATTAGATTTATGATCAATGTTATATTCAGATCTGATATGTTTTGTATTGTATTTACTTCAGAAATTCTGAATCAAACTGCAGATCTGCAACTTTAGATCTTAGATCTACTCTTTGTATCTCATGTTTTGCTCAAAACCCCAAGGGGAATGTGTAGAGGAACTCTTCTAGTGTA
>JAXQQM020072354.1:0-88445 GCA_034641835.2 Pinus albicaulis | reverse complement strand
CTATGTTTTTTCAGACGATCCGGTTGCTGGGTTACACTGCTTGCTCACTGTGACGAGAAGGAAAAGTGGCCAGCTGAACTGTTGCTTAGACCTTGCTGCATATCTGCATTTCTCTCGGTCTCGTGTGTGATTGTCTTCCTCTGTTTCTTGGAATTCTTCTTCTGTATCTCCTCTTGTGCCCACTTCTAGTGAGACTGCACCCATGCCTTGCCAGCGTCAAAGGATGCATTGCCACAGGGGGAGCACTAGAGGTAAAACCCTGCGCGCTCCCTCCAGCCCCTCAATCGAGTCGTCTTCCGGCCAGTCCAGTGATTATTACACAGGTCGCTATCCAAATAATAGGAGTGGGCGGGGTCGGGTTGTAGGATCTGGCCACCGTATGGATTCCCCTGCTCCTCGTTTCCCCACCGCTAGTTCACCTTCTCCCACGACGCGCACTGCGCAATTTTCCTTTAATTTCTCTCTCAATCGCCCACGAATCACAGCTTTAGTCACTGTGGTTTTCTGCGAGGAGGCCCAAATGGAGGAAGAATGCACCCATCCGGCGGGTCTGAGCTCGGAAAAATCTGGCCAACATTTGGGCCTTCAGGAGGGGAGCCGTGGCATGAATGTGGAGGTAGCACCTAGCGATCCTGGACCTTCCGAAGGATGGTGCCGAATCGTCGAGGAGCCGGAGGAGTAGTTTGGTTAATTTGTTTTTCTTGCTTCATGGCCCACTTAATTGGGCTGCTTTTAGATTATTTTACTGTGCTGGACCTTTCTAATATTTTTTAATTCTGTAAATTAAATGTTCAAGACTGGTTTCCCCGTATGAGGGCGGTCTTCTTAATTTTTTGATTTTTTGATGACAAATTTGCCATGAGTCTGGGCAATGATTTTGACTTCGGTGTAATTTTATTCCCACTGTTAATAGATTAACTTTACTTAGAAAAATAAATGTTGCCCTGTTTCTATTTTAAACCTGTTTTTTGAAATACAGAGCCATGTTTATATGGTCTACGTATTATACTCTTTCTCTGTATATCTACAGGAACCTTTTTGCTATGAACAGGGTGGATGCTGTAGTGGGCTACTAATGGAAACAAGCGAGCCTGAACCTTACATCTCGGATGAAACAGATGGTTACCAATTTTGGAATCAAGCGAGCCTGATCTTACAAGCGAGCCTGGGTTTCTGCAGATGGTTTTTATTTTCGGGAACAAGCAAGCCATAACATACAATCGACCCTGGATTTATACATATTTTTGCTCTATAATGCATGATTTTTGTGTGAGGTGTATATCAACAGTACATGTCTCTGCACATTTCCTGTATCCGCTTTATGATACTATTTTATGTGTTGACAGGTTATCACTCTGCCTTCAAAACTAGCGATGCTGGTTTATTGATATGGTCTGATGGTCTTTTTATATTTTGGACATATCACACTCTTCACATGATTAGCGTTTTTCTCTGTTCAAGGATTTTGGGTACTTTAATTTGTATTTGGAACAATGGACGTCGGTACGTACTCTATCTGTTGCTTTACTATTCTACATACTGCTATTTCACTTTCTTATAGATGCCTTAGGCATATTTGGATGCTTTCTCAGATTGTCGATAATCTCCATGTGGACCGTTACTGGGTTTTATATCAAGTCCCTGTATGTGACATGGGGTATTTTTCTATCACTGTCTGGGGTGGGACTTCCACTTTTCTGGATGGATATTTGGGTTCCAATCTTCAGATGTGAAAATGTAATGACTTCATGGACTGCTTTACTTCATATAATATATTCAAAACAACGTTTTTTATCTTGTGAAAAAAAAATGATTAATGTTTATCACTCTGCCTTCAAAACTAGCGATGCTGGTCTATGTTGCTGGTTTATTGATATGGTCTGATGGTCTTTTTATATTTTGGACATATCACACTCCTCACATGATTAACGTTTTTCTTTGTTCAAGGATTTTGGGTACTTTAATTTGTATTTGGAACAATGGACGTCAGTACTCTATCTGTTGCTTTACTATTCTACATACTGCTATTTCACTTTCTTATAGATGCCTCGGGCATATTTGGATGCTTTCTCAGATTGTCGATAATCTCCATGTGGACCGTTAATGGGTTTTATATCAAGTACCTGTATGTGACATGGGGTATTTTTCTATCACTGTCTGGGGTGGGACTTCCACTTTTTTGGATGGATATTTGGGTTCCAATCTTCAGATGTGAAAATGTAATGACTTCATGGACTATTTTACTTCATATAATATATTCAAAACAACTTTTTTCCTCTTTTAAAGTTTCATTTTTTTTTAAAATTGAACCCGTCGTCGGTATACCGACGCCTTGTAAGCATCGGAATTGTGATAGCTTAAAAAAGTTGGAAGAGCGACAGTATAAAAACATTGGACGAGCGACGTTCAAAACGTCGGACCACATTTCGTCGGAATTGTGACAGTTTACAAACGTCGGAAGAGCGACGTTCAAAACGTCGGACCACATTTCGTTGGAATTGTGACAGTTTACAAACGTCGGACCACATTGCGTCGGAATTGTGACTGTTTACAAACGTTGGAAGAGCGACGTTAAAAAATTCGAACCACATTTCGTTGGAAGTGCGACAGTTTACAAACCTCGGAAACGCGACGGTTCGGGAAACGTTGGAAGAGCGACGCTTGTTTGGAAGCGACGGAAAAAGTGTCGATAGTGCAGCACTTTTTAAGTGCGTCGGAATTGCGACGGTATGGAAAACCACGTTTTTCCCACCCTCGAACTGTCGCTCTTGCGACAACTATGTGTCGGAATAGCGACGAATTGGCTGTAAAAAAATCCGCCAAATTTTCTAGTGACTGATCAACACGAGAGATAACTATCTGGTTGTATTCGGAGAATCCATCCATAAAGTGATCTAGGTGGATATTGGTGGCCACCCTCCTATTCCACTTGGGGCCCCACCATTATCTCTTTCAATATTTCAATTCCTTTAATTATAGCACAGTTTATTATTTTTAGCGGTTTTTGGGTCCCGAACTTCCGGAGCCATTTTGAGGCCCTAAACGACGTTTTTTGGAAAAGCCGGGAGCCATATGCGTCCATGGACCGATGTTTCTCACTAAAAATTTGTATTCCTCAGATATATATTTCTAACGAGGTATGGTGCGCATCAAACAGAGATTGTATGCCAAAGTTACGTGCCCGGGAAGTTGATTTACCAATTTACTCAAACAAGGCCCACAGTTTTGGTGCGTCATCTCCTAGGGTTAGGTTTTTGGCTTTTATGGTTTTCCATTGTTTCTCAATAATAAATAGGCCCCCCAGCCTCATTTTAACACAGTTTAGAGGCCTATGGCCACTACATCACTTCGCAGAGATAAGCTACCAGCGCCTTAGCTAGTTTATTTCCATTCTGTCTGTAAGCAAATTTCAGTTCTTTGATATTAATGAAATGAAGTGTTATTTCCACTGAATCTTTGTATTTATGGTTATATGTGTATTCTGTTGCATTATTTCATAAATCCGGATCAATGGTATCAGAGAGGTCTTCTTTTTCTTGATCCTTCTTTGCATGTCCCCAACAAGGTCGGGGTATAAGGAGTTAGGGCTCGATCTGGTTGAACCTTTGCATGATCAGCCTCAAAAAACTTGACGACTGCTTATGGGGGATGACAAGAAATATGAGGGAGCAGGAGATCCTATCAAAATATTTCTCAAGGAGGCCCTCGAAAAACAAAGGAATGCAATGATGGATAAATTTTCCCAGATCCTTCAATGACTGCCCACTGACAGTGCATCTATATCCAGCAACCACTCTGGAGGCATGAATCCCTGTAAGGTACAAGTAAACTTGACATTCCCATATTTAAGGGCCAAATAGATGCAAATGTCATAGATATATGGTTGAATCTATTAGAAGGATATTTCTCGGTTCATGACTTTTCCAACCGGGAGAAGATTATTTTTGCACTCCTCAAAGCTACCCCCCATGTCAAGGAGTAGTGGGAAACATACTGTGAGAAAAAAGACCAGATAAAAACCTTTCTATTCTCGGTCTTACCCACTTGGAATTATTTCTGAGACACCATCAAGAAATAATACTATCCCATGGCGAGCTATGAGGACAAGTACATATAGTGGACCATGCTGCGGCAGCAAAGGGATCAAGATGTGCATGAGATGATGAATCTATTCCATACCCTGCGCACAAAGTTGAGTATCAAATATTCAGAGAAAAGTTTGGTGCTAAATTATCGCAGTTGCCTACACAGATAAATTTAGGAGGAAATGGAATTCCTTGACATCTCCTCGATTGGTACGACATACTGGTATGCTGCCAAGATTGAGTAGAGATTCAAACATAAGAAGAAAGACTTTGGATCTGCAAATCAAAAGCAATGGAAAGGTGCTCCCAAACCACATAACAAATGACAAAGCCAAGGCATGGTAGCCCAATACAACCTGCCAAAACCACAAGCTAAGAACAACACCAAAAAGCAAAAGAAGGACATAGGAAAGTGGTGTGAGTTCTATAAGAGCCCCACTCACAATACGAGTGAGTGTCAGGCCAAGCGGTCGCTGGTGGCAGAGTTGAGGGCTTCTGAATCAGATTCATGCTTCAACTCTGAATCATAACCTGACAAGGGGAATTACAAAGGGAAGCAAATTATTGATGTGGAGCTAAACGCCACCATTTCCATTTCGAAGATCTAGAAGCAGGAACCGGAAGATCCAGAGGATGAGGAGCATCTCTTCCACTCCTAGATGTGGGTAAATGGTTCCCTGCTACAGTTCATTGTTGACAGTGGGAGCCAAAAGAACCTCATTTCAGCAGAGGTCATGAAGCGGTTGGGCTTGCCGACCACAACACACCCATAACCATACACCATCGGGTGGCTTCACCAAGGACGTGATATTTGCGTCAACCAGCAGTGTCACCTTCCCTACAGCATCAAGCCCTTCCCAGATGAGGTATTATGTGACATTTCTCCTCTTGATGTTTGTGATGTATTATTAGGCCAACCATACTTGTGGAAGTGACATGTTGTGTATGAGTCTCGGCCTCGCGCTATTATTGTTACTTTGGAAAATAATTTGTATAGGATACTAGAGGTACCACTGCCTACCGCTATCTCTTTGGTTACTGAAAAAAATGCAGTAAGCTCATTTCCAAAACTGGGAAATTTTTTTTCCTGATGATGTGCCCCCAGGGAAAGAAGAATACTATGGCCACGACCTCCAGACAGGGCTCCTCCGCATGACAACAACAAATGGAAAAGGTGGTGGAGGAGTATGGGGGCATCTTCACCTCACCCACAGGGGTGCCTCTACACTATCAGGTCAAGCACCCCATTGATCTAACCCTAGGTGCGCCACTACCAAATGGACCAATATATTGATGCTCTGTTTTGGAGAGCAATGAAATCAAGAGGCAGATTCAGGAGCTATTGTAGAAAGGTCACATTCAGCCAAGTTCATCGCCTTGTGGGAGCCCGATCGTGTTGGTACAGAAAAAGGATGAGACTTGGAGACTCTATATTGACTACAGAGCACTAAACAAGATCACTATCCGAAATAGGTACCCAATCCCACAAATTGATGACCTTCTAGACCAACTCAAATGAGAGAAATATTTCAGCAAGATCAAATTGAAGTCTGGCTATCACTAGGTACCAATTGAACCCTCCGATTTGTGGAAGACTACCTTCAAAGCCAAGGAGGGAATTTTCGAGTGGCTGGTCATGAATTTTGGGCTGACGAATGCTCCCGCAACCTTCATGAGGTTGATGGACGACATCTTGCGGCCATTGACCAACTCATTTATAGTGGTGTACTTGGATGACATTCTGATCTTCATCCAGACTTGGGAAGAGCACCTCCACCACATCCGACAGGTCCTCCAAACACTGCGGCAACACAAGTTGTGTTCCAATTTGAAGAAGTGAACTTTTGGCATGAACCAAGTTTAGTATCTGGGATACATTATTGATGAAAGGGGGGTGCATGTGGATCCAAGCAAGATCCAAGTCATTTTAGATTGGCTAGACCCAACCACTCTAACAGAGCTTCGCAACTTTCTGGGTCTTGCTAATTTCTACTGCAGGTTCGTGTCGGGATTCTCTCATATCACTTATCCCTTGAGTCAAGTCACCAAGGGAGGAGAAAAATAAAAATTCTTTTGGTCAGAATCTCAACAGAAGGCATTCGTAGAATTGAAATTGTTAGTATGAATCTTAATCGCAAGTGTATGAAAAAGGCTCCCTTTAGCCGTGCATAAAAAACAACCCTAACAACAAAGATGGCTGCCAATATCTTTAGATTTGGAATTAGTTGACCAAGATAAATGCTGCAAAATATAGATCTACGCATTAAAAGACATTAAGCAATAAATAAAACAAGAGTTTCTCCATGCATCCAATAGACAAGATAATAATGTTTTAAATATTTTTTTGTATTTATGACACCTGGGAGGAGAACATAGAAATATGTTACCATTCGTCCTCAATGGGATGGGTTCTTGTAAGTCCTCAACACTTTAGATCTAAAATCTCTCTCTCTTGATGGTGTAGAAAACATAGACAAAAAATGGAACTCAAAGGGAGCTCACAAGAAAAATGGTAGCAAAATATGACAATGATGGTGGATCAAATTCAGACCAAAAGTATAGATCCATAGTGATCTTTAGGCAACAAAAGGTAGCGAGTGAATGGAAAAACCCTTCTATTTATAACAAAATATTGAGTTAGTCTAGATATTGGTGCATGATTAAAATATTATTAACCAAATCAAGATCCAACTTTTGTGGAATATTTTATTATATTTGTTGGAGGGAAAAAGAATTTGACTTGGGTCGAATCCCTTTATTTGTAAATAATAAATAAATAAATTATTTATTTATTATTTTAAGGATAATGACTGAGTGATAATCAAATAAATAATGATTTATTTGATATTTATGAGTGATTTAGTCAAATTTAACAAGGAATATTATTTAAATAAGGTTTAAATAATTATTCCTAGAAAATAATAAGATAAATAATAATTTATCTAATTAATTTTCCTGTTTGGGTTTAATTATGACTAGGAATATTAATTAAATTGTTGTTTAACTAATTATTCCTTGAGGAAAATCAAACAAATGTGGATTTATTTAATATTTTCTCATGAGGTTTACTGTTTAGACCATAAACAGCTTAATAAGGTGGTTTACTAAGTTATTTTTCATAGTGAAAGCATTTTTACTTAGGGTAAAATTATTCTTACATGGTGTACTTAGGTCCATCTAATAGTAACAGGTTAGATGACCAAAAATGGTGTAACAGATTTCCCCCCAACGTGCGAGCGTTAGGAGCTAATCGTATGACCGAAGTACATTGTAAGAACTCAATCACTAGACACCGAAGGGGAAGTCAGAGAGAGAGAAATATAAGGTAGACCAAAGCGCTGAAGGACTAGACCCTAAGGAGGCGATACTTATAGGTGTGATAAGTCTTTGTTATGAGTAAGTTCTTGTGCTATAGGTGGCGGGGGAGGCATACCTATGCCCACCGAGACAAAGTACAAAGAATAATGCATCCAGTAAACAAGGGATTGAACAATATAGTACATGCTAGCATAAACATGAGCCAGATAAAAATATGATAATGAATCCCACATACATACTGTGCCTGGGATAACACCCAGGACTTATACAATAATATCTGAGTACATAAGATACAAATACAACCCAAATGCCCCTGTAAACAGGAAAGGGCTCTGCAAATCTCACTGATAAATGAAAAAAAAAGGTTCTACAAGCGGCTGAGGCTGACATCATCAAATCTATGGAGCTACATCAAAGGTTGTAGTGAAGAGGTCATTTAGGCATGTGGGGGGCTACCTGTAGAGCCACCCCCTCATGAGGGCTGAAACATCTGACACACACCCAAGAATCGCTGGTATCATTTTCTGCATCACTGAACCATCAAGTATACGGATCTCGATCATGCTGGAAGGATTTGGAGCTGAGAAAAAATCAAGTCAAAGGGAAATGAGGAGTCCCTTTACCTGATCCGAGGCACCGAAGAAGAGTGGAAGCTGGAACCAAGGTACACCACCCTCTAGAAATTTCTTCTGGAATGAATGATCTGATGTCAACAGAAGGAGGTCCACCATAGGTGAGGAAATAAGGAATCCTCAACTAAGGCACAAGAGAAAATAGTAGAGCGATTGAAAGAATGACACCAGGGATGATGAAATGGGTGGTACTGAGTAGCAGACATATGAATTCCATTATTAGAGCATAAAGGGCATGGATTACCTGGCAGTGACTGACACAATATCATAAGGGATAGGGGACAATAGGACTGAAGGCGATAATGTGTGACATGAGAGAGGAACCAAGCAATGAAAGATGGAGGACTATAGCGGGATACAAAGGGACTTGGGATAGACTCCATGGACTCAAATCATATGCTCTAAACAAGGGCGACTCGATGATGCTGCCACACAGAAAAGGTCCACTAGTGACCTTAAAAACATGAGTACAAGATGGTTACTCACGAAAAAAATCGACACGAGCATGGACAAGTATGGAGGAAACGTGGTGCCGCAAGTACAAGTGTTTCAAGTGAAGAAATTCGATTTTGAGGAGTGGTTAAGTTACCCTTCTTGGACAAAATGTTTCATCGTGAAGTATCAAATAAAAAAAAAACTAACAGATACACATTTGAGGGCTCAGTGAGAGCTTTCCAATGGTAAAGACAGTTTGTCAAACTGAGCTACTGTTTAGCTGCAGCAAGCGAAAGAAAAATATGGGGTTTCTCTTTTAATAAGGCATTTTCCCTCCAAATTCACTCATTTTCAAGTGTAGCTGTGGTGAATGTAGACAGGAGAGAAGGCCCTAAATCTTGCAGTGACTGTAGCGGACAAAATGAATGTTGGAATCAAGATCCGTTAGTTGCAGTTAAGAGGCCTAACCCTACTTTTTCATTTAAGGGGATCAAAATTTCAGTTTAGGCTCCCAGAGCTCATGAACAGGTCATGGTGTACTTTTTGGGGTCTGTTCTGCAACCTGGGTAGCAGGTACTGGGCAGAAAACTATGACCTGTCCCAGGAAATGACCTAGAAATTTCAACCTATCAGAGAAAGGAGGTTTCAATGTTGTTTTTGGCTAAGATCTGGGATTTTTATAGTTGAGGGGCATAGGTGCCGCCAAACATGTTATGGTCATGCCAAAATGTATTTAGAAAGGGGGAATATAAACATATTTTATGATGTGGTGCATCATTTGTTTTCTTTATGGTTATGCAGTTAGAGAAAGGGAATGGAGGAATACCAATGTATTTTGGTACTGCATATGTGAAGAAAATGGAATTAAGTTTCTAGGTTGGCAAACATGGTGTTACTATCCCAAAGAGTGGATTTGGAGATAATGAACTGGTGCTCTCCTAGAAAACCCATAGGTTGGTCAACAAAAATGTCTAGGGGATTGAGTTTTTGATGTAAGATGAAGGAATGATGAGGGGTATCATCCCTAGAGTGATATGAAATGATATGGGACTCTAGAGGTTCTTCTAAATGGGGAATATTAATGGTACTAGAGTCGACACAACCAAATACACTAGGAGAGTTGTGGAGAATTTCTTCTCCTGGACTCTCAAATGTGGGTGACCCCTAACCCAAACATTGGGTGTCAATGTAATGGCCACAAGGTGTATGTGGTTCAAATGCATGGGTTCGATGTAAGGGGGGATAGATAAAGTTAGGGGTGGTAACTACTTCCATAATGTCATCATCGTAATAGAAGATGGGGTGAATGGTGGAAGAAAGACCACTTGACACGTCGAAGTTACCTGACTCATCATCATCATGAGAAGAGAGGTTCACATGCGCATCGTCACAAGGGGTGATAGAAAAGAAAGTAGATGAAGGATCCACCAATGTTGAGCCCAAGGTGATCACTGAAGGGAGGTCAAGAAAAAAAGAAGGGGAAGTCCTAGGGGATCTTCCTCCGAGGATCTCATAGATGATGACAGGTAGTGGAAAGTGGCCGAAGACTCTATCATTTTGACATCCGGAGGGGGAATGTCAATGTGAGTGGATGTGTCCTCTGGTTCTGTTGAGGCAAAACACACAAATAAGGGAGCAGTGGACTTGTTGCACTTGGCCTCGAATTGGGGAACTGCCACTAGAGAGGTGCGGAAGTCCTTGAGGCAAGGACAAAGGTTTTTATAATGGCCATGGAGATCACACAAAGCAAAGGGGTGGTTGGTGTGAATAGTCTTTGGGTTCTTGGCTATAGTCGAGGAAGGAACAGAGGTTCCCGGGACCATAGACTCAGGGAACGCAACATTAACCATGGGCTTGAGACGAGGAAATTCAGGACAATTATGGGTGGCATGACCGACAACATCACACAAAGCACACTGGGTGGTATGCTTTGGAGGCCAAGGAGAGGAAGGGTTTGTCAGGGCAGCCTTGTCCTTAGGTTCCTTCTCTTTGGCTTTTCCCCCGTTACCTGAGGCTATCGCAACAGGAGGAGGTTCCTGTTGAGGTGGCTAAGGCACATTAGTAGCAGGAGGGGTCATACAGACTGGTTGAACCAGGGTCAAAGAAAGATAAGGTTTGGGTTGACCAGGCAAGGTAGCGGCTAGGGGATTGAGGTACCAGACGGGAATCCCCAGGGTCAGGTTAGGAAGAGATAGGGTAGCCATGATAGGTACTGAGAACACTCCATGAGGGGTAGCTAGGAACGATATTAGACCAGAGGGGTAATGGCCAGGAGGGACGGCTCCAGGATGGTTAAGGCCTGGAGGAACCATTATAGGAGGGTAGAGAGGCTCATGGATACCAAATGTAGGTGAGGGGCCAAGAGGAGGGAGAATAGGAGGCTGAATAGAAGGGCTAGGAGTAGGCTGCGGAGGGCGAGGCTGCTGAATAGCCGAGGTGGGCCACTTGAGGGAAGCCCGAGATGATTGCATCATACAAACATTCGATGAGTTGGGATTAGAGACAAGAGGAGGAAGACCAGGGAATGTACCAAGCAAAGAGGAGTCTTTGTAGACTCTGGGTGAGACACTGGTCAAGGGGTTGATAGTTTTCTTATTGGCCATCGAAGATATGATGGACTTAGGGGAGGTCTGAGACTTCGATTCATAATATGTCAGCTAGTCGATGGCGACTATCTTTCCATTATGGGGAAAGGACATCTTGCAGTGGACCGCAGATGGTACAATAGACATCACATAAGTGTAGCTACGACCCAATAGAATTTTGTAATCTAAAGGGGCTCCAATTCCTTCTATGTCAACGCAAACAGTCTTGCCCGCAAGAGTAATAGGACAATTGCGGAACAGACCAATAGGCTAGGAGGCATGGCCATCCCACGCTCAGAGAGTGATCATGGAAGGGGCCAACTCAAGCGATCTGAGTTGCTTCCAGACTGAAGCGGACATCACACAGGTGGATGCCCCCTCGTCAATGATATAATGAGAAACGTTGGCATTCCGGATCTTGACTGGGATTTGAAAGGCGACAAAACTAGGAAGAGGAGGATGTTCTAACCGGTCAACATCAAAGACAATCAAGCAATCATCTGAAGGATCTACAATGCCCATAGCAGATAGTAGAGCTTTTCGTTGTGAAGGGAACGACTGGAGGAGTTCCAGCATTGAGATGGAAGCAGGAGATTGTGCCAAATCATCTACTATACTATATGAATGGGTAGCTTCACCTGAAGCAACATTTCGGCGTAATGGTCCATTAAGGATCTTGGTATGAACCTCCACCTTAGGCTGAGGGATCTGCAAAGTACCATTAGGTGTCAAAAGAGGCTCTGTAGAGCTTGAAGAAGGTGGCTCAGGGACAGACGTAGCGGGAGGCTTGTTATAGTGACATGACTGAGTCTATAGGTTGAGGTCTACGGTTATATTTTGGTCAGAGTTCATCATGATAATCTGGAAAGTGGAGGTTCTAGAAGGATGAGGTTGAGTGGCTGCCTGACCTTCAGGTGATTGGGTAGCCACGAATCCTTGTTGAGAAAAAGGATTAGTAAACACATCCGGCTGACTAGGCACAACATTGGGAGGGACGGAAGGGGAGGCTTGTTGTCCTCGCAATGTTGCTTGAGTCTCCCACATCTACCGCATCTGTGGTAATAGAGGAAAATCGTGAGTGTAATGACCATAAGCACCACAACAGAACAAGGCTTATTCGTGCAAACATGCTTGTCCTACTTGGGCTGAGTGCTCTGTTGCTGGTTAGCAGTGTTAGGTGCATTATTTTGAGGATTAGATCCAGGGTTACTGGGGGTAGATTGATTTTGAGTGCCTTTCCTCTTCTTTTTGGAAGGAGGAGGATTAGTCGCACCTCTTTGTGCATACACCTACCCCTGAGGGGGCAGTGGCTGATGTTGTGGGGGTCGAGAAGGCAAGGGAGTCAGAGGTGCTAATGCTTAGAGAAATTTGGAGCTGGAAATTTCATGAGATATAGATAATAAAGAGGCCAGGTAACATTGTGGTAAATAGGATTGTTTGGTTCCAATTGATGATGTCAATTAGAGTTTAATTTAATGTCAACTCGGGAAGGTAAACTTAGAAGTGCTTATCTAAAATATATAGATCTAGAAAGATTCCTAATTTGTCCAAGATCTTAAAGTCCCCTTACAAGAACATATTCATTAAGATCTCTTTCAATAACTAATCAAACCTAGATCTAGCAATTGTTTGAGATCTATAGTTCTCTTACAAGAACATATTCTACAAGATCTCTTCCAACATTAGAACATCTAATAAGAACTTAAAAAGCTGAAATGAAATAAACCTAGATCTAATAATTGTATGAGGTCTTACAGTTCTCTTACAAGAACACTTTCAAATAAGACTCTTCCAATATTAGAACATTTAACAAAGCTTAAAAACTGAAATTAAATAAACCTAAATCTAATAATTGTATGAGATCTTATGGTTCTCTTACAAAAACACTTTCAAATAAGATCCTTCCAATATTAGATTATTTAACAAAAACTTGAAAGCTAAAATGAAACAAAAACATAAATTAAATTATACCTAAAGTAAGCAAATAAGCATGCAAGTGAGGCCATGGGGGCCCTCCATAACTCCACAAGCACACCACTTCAATGGAGACTCAGATGTAGAGGCAAAATCGAAGTATGAATCCTTTATTTGAAAATCTCCATTACAAACCAACTCTAAGCTTCTAAGATTACATACTCCAAAATTCTAAGATTACAAAACTTCAAGATTACAATATTACAAAAACTTCAACATTACAAATGGAGGAGATTGTACTCCTATTTATACAATGGGATGAGTAAAAAACTCATAATGATCATCCACTAATCTCTCTTTTAGTTCCATACATCTCTCAACCATCTAGACACATAACCCCTTTTGTCCTTGATCTTCTCCATGAGATCATAATCTTCTCCATGAGGTTTATCTTCTCAAATTCGAATTTGTTCCTTCAAGGCCACATAAAGGTCTCTTGGAAGCTTCCTTGGCACCTACACATGTCACAAAAACAACCCACTTTCCATATATAATGTAAAATATATTATTTTCTAATATTTAATCAAGAATTTCTCTCAAAAATGCTTAAAAATAAATAATATTTGGAAAATATAAATTAGACCCATTAATGGTGAATAATAGGGAAAATGAAGTGACATGGTGGTGAAAAATGGGTGATAAAATGGAAGCATAGGTGAAAAATGTATGGTAATGAGTGACATTTTGAAACCCAAACATACTCCCCAACTGAAGCTCTTGCATGTCCTCATGCAAGCTACTACAATGACTTGTTTAATTTGATTCTTGGATGAGCTTCCTTTTACAAGATGTTTGGTTCTTGTGTAACAAACATCTTTCAATCACGGACTTCCTTTTAACTTTGCACATCTGTAACAAGCATCTTTCAGTCATGGACTTCCTTTTAACTTTGCACATCTTTGGATAACTTTTATTTTTGCAAAGCATTTGCATCTTTTAATGATTGGTTCTTGTGTTACAATCATTATTTACTTTGTTGAGATCTCTTTTTAATGATTGGTTCTTGTGTTACAATCATTATTTACTTTGTTGAGATCGATCATTTCAAGAAGTCATTTAATATGCTCATCATTTTTAAGAAGTCATTTAATATGCTCATCATTTTGTAGTAGTTTTATTGTGGGAAAACTATGTGGGTTAAGATGTAATATGAATGAAGGAAAAAAAAATGAAGTGTGAAGTGTGAAATTCCCCCCTCCCCAACTGATGGTTTTTGGCAATTTTTTTAATGAGAAAGGGAATAGTGAAATAGTGGAATATTTTCCAAACATCATTATTTTAGCATCTAAAAAGAATTTCAAGATTAAAGGTTAGAAAACATCATACCTTACTTACCTATAGAAGTGGATGAATCATGCATGTTTAGTTGCTACAATTTTGATTTGAAGCTTCTTCTGCAAGTTGTGGATGAAAGATGGATCTGTATTTGTCATATTTGCTGCTGGATAGTCTGATGAATCTGATGAGTCTGTTGAATATGGCTGAAAATGTATAAGGCTTGGAAGGTATACAAAATATATAAGTTACATTTTCCTCCCCCCAGCCTTATTTATTGACTTGTCCTCAAGTCATGACAAACTGAAAAACAATGAAAGAAAGTCTACTTCATCTGCTACAAAATATAGGTCTTCAAGTCTTCAAAGCTCGATGGCACAAATCTTACTATGTGATTAAATGTGCTGGTGTCGAACATAGTAAGAAGTTGTTGGCTTAGTGGCCATTAATGAATGCCACTAGTCAACACGAGAGCTCCCACCATTGATTCCAATGGGAGTCAAGATGCCTAACACATCTTTGTAGGTACGAATATGTTTGTTGTGGTCGAGTCACCTATAAGATCCAACGAACAAGGGATATTAATGTACTCCCATTGTTCATTGGCAAGAGTACTTGCCATTAGGGCATGCAAGCCTCTAGGTGTTTTTACAAAGATAATTAGACTCTAGGACTTTGACTCATTGATATACATAGAAGCAGGGTTTTATTGGCGGAAATGAAAAATGGTATGAAAAGGGAAATGGAAATGGAAAATGGCTTTTATTGATGAGTTAGGAATAGATGAAAGGAAATGCATGGTGAATGAACAAGAACTCTTGCTGTGAAAAATGGACATGGAAATGGTCTGCTTTATGGATTGACAATTGGTGGAATTCAAAATATTTTGCAAAAAGGGAGGTGCAAGGTAGTGGTTGTGGATATGGATTTGTCTTTAGAATTTTCCATGAATTTAGTCTTTTGAAGATCAATTGTCGTCGCAATGTAATCTCCTTAATGATCACTTGATTATCTTGTAACCTGTAAAAAAAAACTTGGTAGAAAGAAACATAAGTGTGTTCAAGAAGGAATGCGCATTTCCTTCATGATTCTTACGCAAAAATTTCATACCAAATAAAACAAATTAAGGACAATCAAAGTGTTGAAATTAACTTAATCATGATATTAAAATCAATCCATTCATAAAAATAACCATAAAAAATAATACTCCCTGTTTTTGTAAGATGAAATATGCTCGACAAAAATATTGGCATTAGAAAGATCTGTTGTGTTCTGCATATTAGTATGTGATATAAAAGCATTCAACAGAAATATGTTATGAGTTTAATGCCAACTTGAAGCTTTGAAACAAAATAATCATCATATTTAGAATCCTCCAAATAAATCATTTCTCAAAATTTGTTTCCAATTGTTCCATTATTTATTTTAAGACCTGCGTGAATTTTGTGAAATTTTTTTTTTTTTTTTAGAAGCAACATTTTTTTTTTTCTTTTTTAACAACAAATTAAAATTTTTTATTTTTTTATCTTTTATTTTTATTTATTTTTTTTTTAAACAACAAAATTAAAAATAAAATTTTTAATTTGTTGATTTTTTTTTTAAAGTAATAAATAAATGAAGACACAATTTTTTTTATTTTTTATTAGTAACGCTGTTTTTTTTTTTTTTTAACAAATTAAAAAACAATTTTTTTTTATTGTTTAAATCAGAGTGTTTTTTTTTCAATTGTATTATAAAGAAAACAACAAATATTTATTTGTTTAAAAAAAAACTATTAAAGAAAAATTCCAAAAATAAATAACACTAAAATGAAATTTTTTATGGGTTTTCGTCCAAACTCATTGGAGGATTTTGTTTAAGGCAGTTGTCTGGTTAGTGCATTCTGTGTGTCGCTTCGAAGCACCGTCTCCCTGGTCCTTGGTGTGGACAGATTAGGAGATTGAATCCCCCAATTACTGGCTTCTTTATTCACTGAGGTCCAGATTCATCCTCCATAATCTTCATTCTCCAGCACGGCCAGGTGGTGTCAGCGCTCAGAGCTAGAGGCGGCGTGGGCGCAGAAGGTGGCAGTGGTGGTGAGGGAATCAGTTATCACAACCTTGTCTACTATTTTTGCATATATTGTGGTGAAGATGAAGGGCACAAAGGCCAAGGTTGAACAAAAGAAAGTTGCAAAGAAGAAAGCTGCAAAGTCGAAGGCTGCGACTGAGGCCCAAGCTAAATGGAAAATGAAAAAGGAAAAGAATGCAAGCCAAAAAGGACCCTCAAAAGTGTAAAGGATGTTTGTCGCTCCTGTGAAGTATAACACCAGCTTTGTTGGGGCCGAGTATTGTACATTTTAACCTGTCCATGAACAGCTGATGTGTAACCTTAAAATTGAACTACCACCAGAAACAAAAATTTTCACCTTATTCCTTCCACTCCCAACATATTTTATCTGCGTGTTCTCATTCTTATATGCTGCGTTCTTTGTGGATTCCAATGATCTGCATTCAACGATCCTAACTATGGCTAGCCAAGGGAATTTGAAATATGATCTATTGGGTGGCGGTCGAAAGGTGGAGGGTAAGAGAATTTTGATGGTGATGGTGATTGTGGCAGGGACGCCCGAGTGTGTATATTGTTAAATTGATAAAATTCCTGCAAAATTACTAACAAGAATGAGTGGGTGAAAGCAACAAAGATGCCTTTGAGAAATCGCCCATCCATACCGCAAACCGCGTTGACTGCAAATGGAGGATGATGCAGAGATTAATAATCCAACGAATTTGATAAGATATGTATATCTTAATCTCAAAATGGATCTCCTGTCTATGCGGAAGGATCACCTCGAATGCCACGATCCCTATGGATATTCACTTAATTATAGCTGGAGAATTGTGCTGGAGTCCCATTATTTCAGCATCTCCCCATATTAGTTGGGATTGATTGTAATTTTCTTGGATTTGAGCCATACAATGCCAATCGATAGGTTCCTCTTTTGTCATAAACTAAAACAGATACAATCCTGGGAATTTTTCTCGAATATATCTATTCACAATGCTATTATGATGGAATGGATCAAATTAATCCGATGTTGCTCGATGATCCATAATTTCAGAAATTGGTCCACTATTCTTGGTCTTCTCCAGTCATTCCCACAATCGATAACGAAAGTGGATTATTTGAAACGCTAAAATTGTAAAGTAGCTGCCCCAACTGTTCTCTTCGAAAATTGTGATATTATTTTGCTCAGCGTCGCTGCTCAAATTATCCCTGTTGTATCTCAGATTCTTAAAAACTTCCATAATGGGAATATTCACAGCATATTTATTTCTGTAGGGTTGTCATTTTGTGATTCCTTTTGTTTTCCGTGACGGAGCCTGCGAATATATTCCAAGACAGACTATTAGTTTGAGAACTGGAATTGCAGAATGTTTGTAGTAGGGGATTCAAAAGGCCAACTAGGGTTTCAGAGTCATAGCTATGGAGCAAATTAAATCTGTGGGCATAATGATCAGTGTTATAATTCAATCCAAAGGGAGCTTGCACTGCTAGGCATCATGGATATGGATTGGAATTACAAAATGCCTTAACAGCTTCTGTGCCAGAAACAGAAGACCATTTCTCATCTTTTCCAACGTGAGACAGCATGGCAAATATCGTGTTGATGAGGGAGCAAGATCGTGAGACACGAGTTATTCAAGAAGGGAACGAAGACTTTCCTGAAGAATTATTAGTCACGCTGGTTCGATACTGGTTCAATTTCCTTTGATGGTTTTATTGGTTGGATTTTTATTATTATTATTATTTTTTAGATCTTAAAAAAAAAAAATGAAATTGAACTTATCTCTAAGAAAAAAAATGGCTAGTTTTCAAAAATATTTTTTTATAATAATAATAATATATATATGATATATATTATTATTATGTGGAACTTTTATTTTTATTTTTTTTAACAAAAAAATTTAAAAAAAACTAAGTTTTATCTAAAAAAAAAAATTAAGATGATTTTTCGCTCATGCAGATCAATTTTCCAGCAAAAGTATTTTTATTTGAATAAATCGATAGATTTTCTGATCTTCCTGATCGCACGAAACGCAGAAAGAGAGCATACTAATCCTTTGATTTATTTATGCAGGTTAGCATGGATGGATAATAAAATCAATCAAGATCTACGATCAAACTTCGCATTATTTACACTCTTTCTGCAATGTCGCGGGGGCGTTTAGACTCTCGGAAGACAAAGCTTTCCGATAATCAGGCTCCTGGCTCACCCGTGATACAGAAACAAGACATAGAAATGCGAATTTATTCATTTATTCATGATGATCTAAAAGAAAATTCTAACAAGAATGACTTCTAACAACTTCTAATGACTGCTAATGACTTCTAATGAGATCTCATTTTTATTTTTCTAATTTATTCTATATTAACTTGAAAGATGTTTTATTTTCTAAGTAAAAGAATGCTTCTAGTGAAGCCATCTACGGATTAAAAATTCGAACATGCTCACATCAAGATTTAAAAATTTTACATTATGTTTTACAAGTATGTGAGAATCCTGTCTTAGAGTTGGCTCAAGGTTATTTTCCTTGCTCTCCAAGAAGTACCTGTTCAACATTGCCAAATTCATCATCCGTAGATAGATTAGTGAGAAATGGGGGTTTAAAATAAAAACTGAATTTAAATTAACTATGTGCGAAAATAAAAATGCTCCAAACTTTGAACTCCTTTATGAACCTGCTATCACCAAGTTCCACAAATTAGCCCATTAAAAACAAATGCATAAAATAATTACTAAATTCGTCTAGTTGCACTTCCGCGGCAACGACGCCAAAATGTTTGGTTCTAATTGATGATGTCAATTAGAGTTTAATTTAATGTCAACCCGGGAAGGTAAACTTAGAAGTGCTTATCTAAAATATATAGATCTAGAAAGATTCCTAATTTGTCCAAGATCTTAGAGTCCCCTTACAAGAACATATTCATTAAGATCTCTTTCAATAACTAATCAAACCTAGATCTAACAATTGTTTGAGATCTATAGTTCTCTTACAAGAACATATTCTACAAGATCTCTTCCAACATTAGAACATCTAATAAGAACTTAAAAGTTGAAATGAAATAAACCTAGATCTAATAATTGTATGAGGTCTTACAGTTCTCTTACAAGAACACTTTCAAATAAGACTCTTCCAATATTAGAACATTTAACAAAGCTTAAAAACTGAAATGAAACAAACCTAAATCTAATAATTGTATGAGATCTTATGGTTCTCTTACAAAAACTCTTTCAAATAAGATCCTTCCAATATTAGATTATTTAACAAAAACTTGAAAGCTAAAATGAAACAAAAACATAAATTAAATTATACCTAAAGTAAGCAAATAAGCATGCAAGTGAGACCATGGGGGCCCTCCATAACTCCACAAGCACACCACTTTAATGGAGACTCAGATGTAGAGGCAAAATCGAAGTATGAATCCTTTATTTGAAAATCTCCATTACAAACCAACTCTAAGCTTCTAAGATTACATACTCCAAAATTCTAAGATTACAAAACTTCAAGATTACAATATTACAAAAACTTCAACATTACAAATGGAGGAGATTGTACTCCTATTTATACAATGGGATGAGTAACAAACTCATAATGATCATCCACTAATCTCTCTTTTAGTTCCATACATCTCTCAACCATCTAGACACATAACCCCTTTTTTTCCTTGATCTTCTCCATGAGATCATAATCTTCTCCATGAGGTTTATCTTCTCAAATTCGAATTTGATCCTTCAAGGCCACATAAAGGTGTCTTGGAAGCTTCCTTGGCACCTACACATGTCACAAAAACAACCCACTTTCCATATATAATGTAAAATATATTATTTTCTAATATTTATTCAAGAATTTCTCTAAAAAATGCTTAAAAATAAATAATATTTGGAAAATATAAATTAGAACCATTAATGGTGAATAATAGGGAAAATGAAGTGACATGGTGGTGAATAATGGGTGATAAAATGGAAGCATAGGTGAAAAATGTATGGTAATGAGTGACATTTTGAAACTAAAACAAGGATGTTGGGAAAAAGGATGAGGCATGCCGTATCCTGGATACATGCTACCGGGAGGGGGAAAAATGCAGGAGGTGTTGGCCCCCCCTGAGGAAAACCATAGCCCATGGGAGCTTGAGCGTATGGATGAGAGAGAGCTCCAACGATACCGTTGGCGCCATGAGATGCCCCCAGTGCATTGGCACCACTGGGTCTAGGAAGATCATGTAGAACGGTATAAACATAACCTGACTGAGCATAGATCAAGTCATATTTTAACACAATTTGGAGAGCGGCTTCTTCGGTTTGAGGGAAATGTGATGCGACATATTTGCCTATAACATGCAAGAGGGATCTAAGGAATCATTCCATGTAGACACGGTCTTCGAAGGTAGGGGCTCAAAATAGGCTCTTTCTTCTCCGCCATTCCTGGACATGATCGGATAGGCGGGTTGTAGACGATTGACGGAAAGAATTCAAATGTTCGGTACTAGTGTCATAACGAAGGGGAAGCTGGAAATAAGACAAAAAAGTCCAGGTAAGAGTCGCAAAGGTGGTATGAGAGGATGAGGCCTGATCAACATACGACTTAGAAGCTTCACCAGTAAGCGTACGTTGGAACACCGAATATGGACAGAGTCATCGGTAATGGAGTTAGACAAACACCACATGTGGAAAGATCAAACATGATTTGTAGGATCTTCTCCAGCAATACCTTCAAACTTGGGGATGTTGGAAGGGAGCTTGGTTGGCATAGAAGGCCAACTAGAGTCATGATGTATAGGGTCATTGATCAACTAGTTAAAATTGGGAGGACTGAGGCCTGCCATATAGGGGAGCAAGGGAGCAGCCGGGGTAGTTCTTGTTGCGGTCCCACTAGTAGTATTCCCAACATTAGGGTTGGGGCTACCACCAGCATTAGGTCCTGAACCAGACGTGGTGAAGGTGATAGGGAAGCAGGGGGAAAAACCGAGGAAGGAAACCCGATGAGCTATAAGAGGAGTCGAGAGTGCGAACTCTGTGGAGGACTAACTCGAATCCTACACGGAGGAGTAAGTCTTCCTGACGGAAGATGAGGATGAAGGCCAATAATTATCCGAGATAAACGCCTTGGTGGTGTAATGGTGAAGGAAAAAACACGGCACAAAGGGAAGAGATAACAACAAGGGTGAAGAGGTGCAGGATCAACTGATTACAATGTCGAAACAAGGGCAGAGAGGTGTAGGATCAATTTATTTCAATGTTTAAATTCTTTGATTGGTGGTGTTAACCAAGCTCTTCTTCACTTAGGGTGTGTGTGTTAAGTGCGTAAATTTTAATTTTTAAACCCAGATGTTTGTAGAGAAAAAGAAAAAGGTGTGTTGTATAATTGTAAATAAACCTGCAGATAACAGTATATGAAATTGAAATAACAGAAAATAAACAACTAATTATGCATTAATATAAACCCAAGGAGGCGAACCTCTCAAAAACTAGTCTGTAGGTGGGAAAAAATATAATAAAAACACACCAAAATAGCCAGTAGATCTAAGGTTGGGACGGACAAAGATCTAAAGGTCAGATCTGCTGGAAATAGGTGCAAAAAAAAACAAAAAATCAAAGGAAAAATGGTTGTAAATGAGGTGGCGAAAGGCTATAACTTGGAGGGAAACAGAGGGGACCCTAGAGGAAAAATCAAACAAAACTAAAAGGAGGTATTTTGGATGGATAAATACCCAATCTGAAGTGGATCTGAAGGTAAGGTATCAGATCTGAAAAATGGTTGAACACTCTGAAATTTCAGACAACCTGCATCAGCTAAAACTCTTCCACAAAAGGTGGAGGGTACTGAAGCCCTAGAGGGCTAGGTTCCCACTTAGATGAGTAAAACAGAACAAGTATAGGTCCAAAACGGGCAGAGACATAGATCATAAAAACTTGAACAGAGGCCCAGGAAAACCCAAAAAACATTCAGAAAAACTCCTGCAAAAAGTCCAGGTCACAGTTTCTGACCTATTTTCTGCAGAGGTTGCAGGTTTTGGCCTGTTTTCTACACCTTGGAGGTTCAGGTTACAGATTTTGGCCCAAAAATTGAGACCTTCACTTTCGGCACTCTCGGGAGCAGGTTTCAGAAAATATTTTCATCTCAACTGCAGCTGATGCCTGTGACCTGCATAATAGGTCCGAAAACACACAGAAGTTAGAATTTTCAATGTTTTAGGGTTTTATAGGTTAAAAAACCATCAAGAAAAGAAAAACAAGAAGATGAAGGGAAATCCTAGGGTTTGAAGCAGCTGGATATGAAGGGATCTGAAAAATGACAGAGGTCGTAATTGTGAACATGTGTGGATTCGCCAGTTGTTAGAATAAATCTTAATCACAAGTGTGCGAAAAAGGCTCACTTTAGCTGTGCATAAAAAACAACCCTAACAGCAAATATGGCTGCCAATATATTTAGATCTACAATTAGTTGACCAAGATAAATGCTGGAAAATCTAGATCTATGCATTAAAAGAAATTAAGCAGTAAATAAAAGCAAGAGATTCTCCATGCATCCAATAGACAAGGCAATAATGTTTTTAATTTTTTTTTTTGTATTTAAGACATCTGGGAGGGGAACATAGAAAGATGTTACTAGTCCTCCTCAATGGGATGGGTTCTTGTAAGTCCTTAGCACTTCAGATCTAAAATCCCTCTCTCTTGATGGTGTAGAAAACCCAGACAAAAAATGGAACTCAAAGGGAGCTCAGAAGAAAAATGGTAGCAAAATATGACAATGATGGTGGATGAAATTCAGACCAAAAGTATAGATCTAGAGTGATCTTTAGGCAACAAAAGGTAGTGAGTGAATGGAAAAGCCCTTCTATTTATAACAAAATATTGAGTTAGTCTAGATATTGGTGCATAATTAAAATATTATTAATCAAATCAAGATCCAACTTTTATGGAATATTTTATTATATTTGTTGGAGGGAAAAAGAATTTGACTTGGGTCAAATCCCTTTATTTGTAAATAATAAATAAATAAATGAATTATTTATTATTTTAAGGATGTGGTTGAGTGATAATCAAATAAATAATGATTTATTTAATTATGTATGAGTGATTTAGTCAAATTTAACAAGGAATATTATTTAAATAAGGCTTAAATAATTATTCCTATAAAATAATAATATAAATAATAATTTATCTAATTTATTTTCCTGTTTTGGGTTAATTATGACTAGGAATATTAATTAAATTGTTGTTTAACTAATTATTCCTTGAGGAAAGTCAAACAAATGTGGATTTATTTAATATTTTCTCATGGGGTTTCCTGTTTAGACCATAAAAAACTTAATAAAGGTGGTTTTTAAAGTTATTTTTCATAGTGAAAGCAATTTTACTTAGGGTAAAATTGGTCTTAGATGCGTACTTAGGTCCATATAATAGTAATAGGTTAGATGACCAAAAAATGGTGTAACAGAAACATCGCCTTTGGTCTGCCCCAATGCTCACATTACCATACTTGCAACAACCATTTGAGATCGAGACAGATGCCTCTTACTATGATATTGGGGAATTTCTTACTCAACAGGGGCATCCAGTGGCATATCATAGTGAGACATTGTCCGAAACAATCAACAAGTATCCCACTTATGACAAAGAAATGTATCCCATTGTGCCGGATTGTCGACAATGGAAGCATTACATTTTTGGGAAGGAAGCAATCATCCACACGGACCACTGACCCCTGCAGTTTATACAGAGACAAGGGAAGTTGATAGGGCAGAAATTTGAATGAAGCATAGGCCAGCACAAGGGCTGTGCGATCCGTCGAGTTATCATGATTCACCGGAGAAGCGGGCAAGCCCGCGCCAACCTTTTATCTAAAAAATGCATCCCTTCCAAAGAGTCGGGACTTGGTGCACGTATTAGCTCTAGAATTACTACGGTTATCCGAGTAGTATGGTACCATCAAAAAAACTATAACTGATTTAATGAGCCATCCGCAGTTTCACAGTATGAATTAGTTCATACTTAGACATGCATGGCTTAATCTTTGAGACAAGCATATGACTACTGGCAGGATCAACCAGGTAGCACCCTCCCACTTCAAAGGGCATTCAAAGTTCTCTCTTACAGAGAGCCGACTTGAACACCCATCAAGTCAAGGAGAGGTCAACATATCATGTAAAGCTCTTAAACCTTGCACCTCTTGCATCCCCAAGAAGGGATTAGAGCCCACACACAGTACATGCCAAGGACATGCAAGACATCAAACGTAATGGACGATGGATGCAAGATCCACAAAGCGAAAAAAATGGGTCAACCCGCCGAGTCACATTGCACCGAGGCTGCCTAGGAGTTGGTAACCACCCCCAACCAGCAAGGATGGCAAAAGCCTTATCACCCACGACAGCCACAGTGAACAGACAAAGGGGAGAAAACAGGAACAGGACTCTCTTAGAAATGCCCCACAAACCCTCCCCGCCTCGCACCAAGGCCACCTAGGAGTCCACTCCGACAGCGGCAATAGTGGACCTCGAGCGCCTGCGGCGACCTAGGCATGATTGCCATCGAGAGATGCAAGAATGATAGCCATAAGAAGTGGTCCACATATCAGCAATAGTTTCATTTGAACATCAAGTACAAGAAGGGTAGCACCGATAATGTTGTGAGACTACCTCAGTCGACCATAGATCATGGCGCTGCAGTTCTCAACTCTTGTTGGCATGAGACTTCGATTGTGCCTCCTCTACAAGACGATCAAGAATTCGGCCACACTTACAAGGCACTCTTGGGGGGTACGCAAGTTCCAAATTTTCACCTCCAAGATGCACTGTTATGTCACCTGGGACACCTTTGTGTTCCTTCAAGTGAGTGTGCCAAGATGATATGGGAAGCACACTACAGTCGAGTCACTAGGCATTTCGGGGTCGAGAAAATAGTAGCAATCCTGTAGAAGTATTTCTATTGGTCGAACCTTCGAAAGGATGTCGAGAAGCACATCAGATCCTGCACTGCTTGTGCCATTGCCAAACCGACCATCAAGAAGCAAGGCCTATATACTCCTCTACCTACCCCTAGTCGACCTTGGGAATCCATCTCCATGGATTACATTTCGGGCCTGCCTTCTACTAAGCAGGGAAATGACTGTGTTTTTGTGGTCGTCGACAGATTCTCGAAGATGGCCATTATGGCGGCCTGCAAGAAGAATATCACAGCAGAAGCCACTACTAAACTCTTATTTGAATGAGTGTGGGTGCACTTTGGGATCCCACAGTCTATCATATCAGATCGGGATAGCAAGTTCCTCAGCACATTTTGGTCCAGCCTCTGGTCGATGTTGGATACCAAGCTCACCAAGTCCACAGCTTTCCATCCCCAAACAGATGGCCAGACAGAGGTCGTCAACAGAATGATTGTACACATTCTGCGCATGTACAATTCAAAGCATCCACGCACATGGGACGAGAGCCTCCCCTATGTACAACATAGTTATAACATGGCTCTCCACAGTTCAATTGGCCATAGCCCCTTTCAGGTGGGCTTGGGATTCCAGCCACTATGTCCCATTGACGTAGCCATGCCATTTGCAGCTGCTCGAGGTTGACTTGTCTCATGTCCGGTTGGAAGGCGACACGCGAATAAATTCATCAAGTGCATTCAACACATTCGCCAACAGGTTCATGACATATTGGACAGAGCCAATGCCAAGTAAAAGTAGTGACATGATCAACATCAAGTGCCACACAACTTCCAGGTGGGTGAAAAAGTGTGGCTACATTTGGAGAAGGAGCGCCTTGCTGGACCCCACCCCAAGCTTCGCTCGCTCCGATATGGGTCATACAACATCACCAAGGTTGTAGGGGATAATGGATTTGAGATAAATATTCCACCATTCCTTGGTCTGCACCTAGTGTTCAGTGTGGACTGCCTTTGACCCTACTTTCCACCTCTACTCAACACATCCAACATGGCAGAACAACTCAGACCAATAGAGTTAAACCCAAACCATGGAACAGGCCACCACAGATTTTATCATGGACATGCAAATAAAGAACACTCACCAGCAGAAGATCCAACTATATCGGGTTGTCAAAGCTGGCCAACTCCTGCACCAAGGAAAGTGGTTCACTAGGGACCAAGTTCAGCAGAAATTTCCTCATCTCATGGAGGAACTTAACGCAATGGGGACCATTTCTTCCTAAGGGGGGAGGAATGATATAGGTGGATATTGGTGGTCACCCACCTATTCCCGCCAGGACCCCACCATTGCCTCTTTCAATTTTTCAGTTTCGGCACAACTTACTATTTTTAGTAGTTTTTCGGGTCCTGAACTTCCAAGCCATTTTGAGGCCCTAAACGACGTTTTTTGGGCATCGTGCCTCCAGCGAAAATCATTTCATTCTAGAATGGATATTAGTGGTGAAATTTGTATTCCTTAGATATATCTTTCTAATGATGTACCATGTGCATCAAACGGAGATAGTATGCCAAAGTTACGTCCCTGGGAAGTTGAAACACCAATTTACCCAAACGGGGCCCATAGTTTTGGCGCTTCATCTCCTAGGGTTAGGTTTTTGGATGTTTATGGTTTTTCATTGTTTCTCAATAATAAATAAGCTTCGAGCCTCATTGTAATACAAGTCAGAGGCTTGTAGCCGCCACATCTCTTCTCAGAGATAGTACCGATTGCTAGTTTATTTCCATTATGTATGTAGGGAAAATTTTAGTTCTTTGATATTAATGAAATGAAGTGTTTTTTATCTGAATTGGACTAAATCTATTAAGCAAAAATATGATACAAGATGATGATACAATCAAGAGAGACAGAAAATCGGCAGCCGGAAATGATAGGACTATCAACCTCGGTTCCGGAGAAGAAGTGAAGCAAGCAAAGAACTATAGCCAAAGACTGGAAAGCTAAAAGATTGATCTCTACCCAGAATGGGTAGAAGTCTCAACTCGAAGCTTTTTCCCTTCCCTTTTTTTGACTTTGACCCACCCATCCAAGGGCGAATGAACAACAACAACTTGAAGACTGGGGTTCTCCGAGGGGGGGCCCTCCTTTTCTGAATCTGAGGAGGAGGTCATATGGACGCGTTTTTGGGCGATCGCTATATCGGAGGAATGCACCGGCCCATCGCTGGAAGGAACCACAGAATGAGGGGCATGATCCAAATCTGCATCGCGGGCTTCATCTTCAGAGCTAGAGGAATCAGAATCCATGACTGGAGGTGGTGAGCAAGGAGCCCATCGTTTGGATTTGTGCTTGGAGAGGTTATCCTTTTTCTTTTTTGCCGGGAGAGAAGGGCAGGTGGACTGCAAATGCCCTGTTTGGTGGCAATAGCGGCAACGGAAAGCAGTGTTTTCGTAATCCATTGTCTGGGTCCAAACAGAGTCGTTTATCTTGAGAATGATTTGGTCTGGAAGTCCCTTTTTTAAGTCTAACTCCACACATATTCTGGCATATGTGTAGAGACCAATCTTTTCCCGCCTGTAATCTCCCGTAATGAAACTGCCCAAGGTGTTGCCTATAGCTTTGTAGACAGCAACATGCCATAAGTGGATAGGTAGGTTTGGAAGCCTGATCCATACATGTGTCCTGGTGATGACTGCAGTTGCTGGGTCAAAATCTGGGAACCAAGGAGTTAAGAAGAGCCCTGCAGTTCCCATGAACCAAGGGCCTTCTTCTAAAGTCTTTTCATAATGCTTACTGTCATTAAAAAGAACAATGAAATATCCTTTTGAACAGAAACTAACCTTACAATGATGTGTCCAGTTTGCATGAATCCAATCATAAAGGTCCTTAGATCGCGGCCACAGTCCGTTGAATCTGCAAATGATGGCTCTTTCTGCAAATTCTTGAAGTTGATTTACAGGATCTGCATGGGTGATTTCGACAGAGGGAACTTCCTCTGTTTTGTTAACCAAAAAAGGCTTGGATTTAAGGCCTTCCGGGGGATTGGGGATCTCAGAGTGTACTGCATCTTTGTAAGAGAAGGGAGGAGCAAAGGACGAATGTCCCGCTGCCCCCCCTCTCAAACGAAGGGTTAACACCAAAGAGCTGTTCCTGTTAATGCTGTAAGTAGAGATGGGAAGAAGGTCTTCAAGTTGTTTACCTTGAAAGAGAAGTCTTAGAAGGCTTGAAGGGATCCCAATCCGCCGTTCTAGATCCAGCTTGAGATCCAGCACCAAATCTGTAGAACAGACCCATTGCAGGATGGTTTTGCCTATTGGTTGAGAAATTTGGATCTGAAAGGAGTCAAAGAGGTTCCTAGCCACAGTGCCAGGACCTCTTGTGCTTCCGAGAGCATGTCTACCATAGCTTTGATGGGGAGGAGATTTCCCCTTCAAAAAGATACTGTCATTGATGGACAGAGTTAGATCCGGAACAGAGGACTGGGAAACAGAGTGATTGAGAAGCCAGTGGATCTTCTCCTGCTGGAAAACCCACTCTTTGCAACCTTTGAGAAGCTGTAGTTGCCGCCTTTTTCCTGCAAGTTGTAGCTGCCGAGTCAGATCTGCAGAGCAGGGCCTGAGTGGAGCAAAAGATGCAGGACCGAGGTCATTCGAGGTCCATTGCGGCGCGAGAGCTGTATCGGTTTCAGATGCCGCCTCTACTCCAATAGTTTTATCAGGTGACTACTTCAGCGTTTCGGCTTCAACCTTAACAGCCGTGACTGGCTCAGCCTTTGGCGTTGGCTGCATCGACTGAGCATCGCCAGCCTTCTCCTCCTTTGGTGTAGGGTTTGCTGCGGCGGGCTTCTTAGGTGGGCGAGGAGCCATTTTCTAAAACCGAAATTGTGGTGTTATAATATCTTTTGATATTAATGAAATGAAGTGTTATTTACATTGCATATTTTTATTTATGGTTATATGTGTATTATTTTGCATTCATACATAAATACAGATCATAAAGGATAGAACCTCATGCCCTGCACACTCATCTATGATTTCGTCAATTAATGGTGTGGGGAAGTTGTCTTTAGGACAAGCTTTGTTCAGGTCATGAAAGTCAGTGTAGACATGGACGGTGCCTTGTTTCTTGAGAACGAGAACTGAGTTAGAGATCCAAGTGGTGTATTCAATGGGTTAGATAAAACCAACCTACTTGATCTTGTCGATTTTGGCCTTGATAGCCTCACGTTTGGAAGGATTAATGGGTCTCAAATTTTGACAGATAGGATTGGCATCAGGTCATGTATTGATATGGTGTTCAACAATGGCAGGATCAAGTCTGGGCATCTCTGAATAGGAAGAAGCAAAAACATCATGGAATTCATTGAATAGCTTAGTGTAAGCCTCAATTTCTTCTAGGGTGCAATTTTTCCCTAAGGCGATGTTTTCTTCTATCCCCCAGTTTATCACAAATTTTAATTTTAATGGAAAGAGAGATATTGGCCATATTTCCTTCTTTGAAAGCATCGGGTGCAAGAATGGGATTTATAAAACAATCGACCTCATCAGAGATGAAGTGTTTAGACTCCATAGCATATTGGTCATGGGATTACTATGGAAGGGGCTGAGTGGTCACTTGACCTCCCGAGAAGTTAGGGGGTGGTCAGCTGGCTTCCATCACCTGTGTGAGAATGAAATGTACAACGTTTTTATTTTGTTATTTGGATAGGATAAGGTAACATGTACCTACAGGATATCGGATTCGAAGTGTCTCATTGACCACCGGCTTGAGATGAGGAAGCTCAGGAAAATTATGGGTAGCATGCCCAAAAACATCACACAAAGTGCACAGAGGTGACTATCTTTGGAGGCTTTGGAGGAGCAGGATTTGTTTGAGAGCCCTTATCCTTAGGTTCCTTATTTCTGGCTTCGCACACCTGACCAGATTCTTTCGCAATAGATGTAGATTCTTGTTGAGGTGGTGGAGGCATTGAAGCAAAGGTAGGGGTCACTGCGACTGGTTATACTAGGGTAAAAGAGGTATAAGGTTTGAGCTGAAAAGTCATGGTTTCGGCTGGGGGATCAATTTACCAAAATTGCATCCCCAGGGTCAAATTAGGAGGGCTAAACGTAGCCATAACAGGTACCAAAAATACTCCAAAGGAGGGAGTGAGAAACAATATCTAACCAGAGGGGTAATGGCCTGGCAGAATGGCTCCCAACTAGTTAAGGCTAGGGGGAATTGTTCCCGGTTAAAAAGGAGTGGAAGAGACACCAATAGAAGAGGAGGGTCCTTCAAAGAAAGACCCTATAGGTTCCATCGAGTGACCACTAGTAGGTTGCAGAGGCTTGGGCTACTGGGTGGTTTATTTGGATCGATTATGGCTATTCCAAGATGATTCCATCATGCAAACATTCGATGAGATGCGGTCTGCAACACGAGGAGGGGAACTATGGAATGCACCAAGTAAGGTGGAATATTTATAGACTCCAGGTGAAACACTGGGAAGAGGAGCGACTGTTTGCTTATCGAACACCGAAGATATGATAGACTCGAGGGAGATCTGAGAATTCATTTCGTAATATGTCATCTGATCAATGGTAATGATATTTCCATTGTGAGGAAAGCACACCTTACGATGAACCATAGATGCAACAATAGACATCACATAGGTGTATCTATGACCCAACAGGATGTTGTAATCCAAGGGGGCATCAATGAATTCAACGTGAATATTTCTGACAAGACAAACAAGAAAATTTCGGTACATGCCAAGGGGCTAAGAAGAGTGACTGTCCCAAGCACTCGAAGTGATGGTGGATGGGGCTAACGCAGGTGATCCGATTTTATTCCAAACAGAGGTAAACATCACGCAGGTGGATTTTCCCTAGTCAATGATACATCGCGAGACATGGGCATTATGAATCTTGACTGGTATTTGGAAGGTGAAAAATGAAGGTAGGGGGATGTTTCGACTTATCAACATCAAAGATGATCAAACGATCATCTGAAGGATCCACAACACCCAGAGCGGATAATAGAGATTTATGTTGTGAAGGGCATGACTAGAGGACTTCCAACGTTGACGTAACAACAGGAGATTGTGCTAAGTCATATATTATGTTGTAATTATGGGCAGCTTTGGCAGAAGAAATAGTTCGACATAATGGCCCTTTGAGGATCTTTGAAATGACCTCTGCCCGTGGTTAAGGGATCTGTAAAGGGGCATTTGGTGTCGAACTAGAATCTGTGGAAACTTTGGTTTGAGACTCAGTTGCAGATGAACCAGGTAGCTTGCCACATTGGCACGACCAAGTTTTAAGGTTGACATCAACGGTATTAACCACTTCAGGATTCATCATGAGAATATGGTAATCAGAGGTACCAGAATGTGAAGGTTGAGGGGCAACCTGATGTTGAGGGGGTTGGGTAGCAACATATCCTTGCTGAGGGAAAGGATCAGTAAAAACATCTAGTTGAATATGCGTAGTATTGGGAGGAGAAAAAACCATGGCTTGTTGTCCTTTAGATGCTGTTTGTGCTTCCAACTAACACATTTGGGGTAAAAGGGGACAATCATGAGTATAATGGCCATGGACACCACAACAAGAGCAAGGCTTTTTCATACAAAGAGGCTTGTCATTAGGGGAATTTTTAGGTCTAAAATAAGCCTCCTAAGAAAAATGTACAACAAAACTAAACTTTATAAGAACCAATAGGATTTAAGATGATGATGTCAACCATGGGGGATGATTCACCATTTTTTGAGTAAAAGGGTAAAAATATTAAAAAATAATAAAATAATAAAACTACTTTTTCAACTTATCTCCCAAATTTTTTTCTCTAATTTTGAGTGGGAGTACTTTTTGGATGTAAAATTTAATTTCTCATCCAAGGAGTACCCATGTTACACTCTTTCGATGGACCCTGCTACACGAAAAGTGAGAAATACATAAAAAAACATGATTACAATCATGTTTTTCATGTATTTCTCATTTTTTTTGTTTATTAGGACCCATTGAAAGTATGCAACATGGGTACTCGGATGAGAAATTAAATTTTTCATCCAACGAGTACTCCCACTCAAAATTTGAGGAAGAAATTTGGGAGATAAGTTGAAAATACGAGTAGAAAAAGTAGTTTTTTCTTTTTCCCCTCTACAATTTGATGATGTAATCAAATATTATTTTATAATTTCCACAACTATTTTATAAATTCCTTAGGAGGCTGATTTTATACCTCAAAATTCCCCTAATTCCTGCTTGGGGTGATTGCCCTACTGCTGGTTTTTAGTGTTTGGTGGGTTCCCTTGGCACCCTTGATTACCTTGTGCTAGTTGATTTTGGTTGCCTTTCCTCTTTTTTTAGAATTTGGAGAATTGGTCATGCTCTGCTCCACATACACCTGATTCAGAGGAGGAGGTGGTTGTTGTGGAAAAGGTTGAGAAGGCATAGGAGGTTGCGGTGCTAATACCAGAGGGCCTAGAGCACCGGGCTAAAGGAGGTTGAAGAAACTTGGGGTAAATTTGTTGAGAAACCGCAGGCCCTAACGTCATTGATGCAATGGGGCAAATGTGCTTTCTCCTAGATACATGTTGCCGAGAGGGAGATAAGTGCTAGAGGAGCTGGCCCCTCCCTGAGGGAAACAATAACCCATGGGAGGATGAGTATACGGATGTGAAATAGATCCAACGATACTATCGGTGGTGTGATATGACCCTAGTGTGTTGGCAACACCAGGTTTAGGAAGATCAGGTAAGACGGTATAAACATAAACAAACTGGGCATAGATCAAGTCATATTTCAATGTGATTTGGAGACTTTCTTCCTCTTTCTGAGGGAAGTGAGACGTGACATCTTTACCAATAGAAGGAAAAAGCGTTCTAAGAAACCAATCCATATAAACATGGTCATCGAATGTGGGAGCTCAACATAAGCTTCTCCTTCTATGCCATTCTTGGACATGGTCAGAAAGGAGGGTGGCAGAAGTTTGATGGAATGCGGTCAAAAAATCGGTACTGGTATCATATCGGAGAGGTAATTGGAAGTAGGAAAAAAATGCTTTAGCAAGAGTTGCAAAAGTGGAATGAGAGGTAGAGGCCTGGTAGACACACCACTTTGCAGCGTCTCCAATGAGCGTGCGCTGGAATAACCGAAGATGAATAGAGTCATTAGTGATAGAATTGGATGAACACCACATGTGAAAGGAGTGGACGTGATTAGTAGTGTCCTATCCAATATTTCCTTCAAACTTAGGAATCAGAAGGAAGCTTCGTTGGCATAACAGGCCAACCTGGATCATGGTATATAGATGTCGTTAATTAACTGGATGAAATCGGGGAGGCTTAAAACTACCATATAAGGTAGCAAGGGAGTAGCCAGAATGGTTCCGGTATTGGTTCCACTACTAGAAGCTCCAGAGTTAGGGCCAAGGCTGCCACCTGCTTGAGGACCAGTACCTAAATTGGCACCTGACATGGTGGGAGAATGAGGTAGAGGAGAACCGGGTTCAGATCAGAATGAGGGCCAGATGGACCAAATACAGAGTCAGTATAAGGACTCGATAGAGTAATAACTTGACATCTACAAAGTGGAGTATGTCTTCCTAACGGAAAATGAGGATGAAGGCCTAGGAGTCTCTGGGATAAATGCCTTGGGGGCGCAATGATCACAAGACACAAGTAACCCAATAATGAAGAGAGGTAAACAAAGGCGCGAAGGGGTAGATAAATTAATTATGATGTTTATGTCCTGGCTTGGTGGTGTAAACCAAGCGCTCTTCGCTTTAGGTGTGCTTGTGTGCAATCTGTGTGTTAATTTTAACTAAGCCCAGACGGTTGTGTATAAAGAAAAAGAAAAATGTTGTATAACTATAAATAAAACTGAAAAAATAGTAAAATAAATAGCTGAAGATGCATAAATTCAACCAAAAAATAAGGGCTCCCATGAAAATATTCTAAGAGGCGAGAGAAATTGACTCAAAACAAACAAGGTGGCCAAAAGATCTAAGGTCTAAGGAACATGGATCTAATGACTCAAATCTACAGAAAAGAGGTGCAGAAACAACAAGAAACTAGAGTGAAAACTGCTGCAAAATGGGAGGCGACAGGTTAAAACCCTAAGGGAAACAAGAGGGACCCTAAGGGTGACGTCAAACAAGACTAAAAAGGGAGTTTTTTATGAGATAATAACCGATCTAAATGGATATGAAAGAGAGAAATATTAGACCCTAAACAATGGCTGAAAGCACTGCAAAATCTCAGACTACCTACTCAGCTAAACCATTCCTAAAGAGGTGGAAGCATAATAAAACCCTAAGGGGCTTGTTCCCACTTCAAAAAGAAAAATTGAGCATATCCAGGCCTAAGATAGGTGGAGACAGAGGTCAGACAACCCTGAACAGTGCTTGCGGCAAACCCTGAAAATTATAGAAAAAATCTCAAAAAAAGTTATAGCTCGCAGGTATTGACCTGCAGGCTGCTGAAATCATAGATTTGGGCCCAACATATGCGGCCTGAGCCTAAAATCACAGGTTATGGGCTGAAAAGTGCGATCTGCACTTTCGGGAGTCTTGGGCGACAGGTTGCGGAAAAAATTGTCTATGGCGAGGTTGATTCCTGTTACCTACGGAAAACACTAGAAACACTCGGAAGTTAGAATTCATACTGTTTTAGGGCATAAAAGGTAAAAAAAAAATTAAGAGGCTAAAAAATAGCTGAAGAAAAACCCTAGGTAATGAAGCAGATGGTCACGCAGGAATCTGAATAAAACCATGTGGAGTCGCCAATTGTTAGAATGAATTCTTAACACAAGTGTACGAAAATAGTTCACTTTAGCTACACATGACAAACAACCCTAAAAAAAAATATGGTTGTCTAAATTATTTATATATGCAATAGACGGTGGAAACAAATGAAAAACAAACCGAGATCTATGAAAGTAATAAAATGAAATAAGAATTTATCCAAATATCCGATGGACAACTCAAGATTTATAATGAATTTTTATATTATGTTAACACCTGGGAAGGGAACAAAGAATGATGTTACCAGTCCCCCTCAATGGGATGGGTTCTCGGCTGTACTAAACGTTTCAGCTTCAAAGTTTCTCTCTCAATGGTGTAGAAAGCCCAAGACATGTAGAAATCAAAGGGAGCTCAATAAGAAAAAAGAAAATAAAAGTAATCAAAGTATGACAATGATAAGAGGATCAAAGTTCGACCATGATAAAATGATCAAAGGTAAAAAATGAATGGAAAAACCTCCTATTTATAACAAAATATTGAGTTATCCTTGATAATTGTGCATAGTAAAATATTATTAACCAAGATCTAGATCTATCTGCTTGGAATATTTTATTATATTTTGTTGGAGGGAAAAGGAATTTAAATTGGTTAAATCCATTTATTTAGAAATAATAAACAAATAAATGGTTTATTTATTATTTCAAGGGTGGGATTGAGGAATAATTTAACAATTAATTATTTATTTTATTATTCCTAAATTATTTAGTCAAAGTTAACAAGGAATATTAATTAAATGATTATTTAATTAATTATTCCTAGAGAATAATAAGATAAATAATGTTTTATCTAATTATTTCTCATTAATTGGGTTAAATATGACCAAGATATTATTAAACAGTAGTTTAATTAATTATTCCTAGAGGAAATCAAATAAATAAGGATTTATTTAATTATTCCTCATGGGGTTTCCTATTTAATAAACTATGGTTTATTAAATTATTTCTTATAGTGAAAGCAATTTTACTATGTTAAAATCGGTCTTACATGGTGTATTTCCATCCATCTAATTGTAAATGGTTAGATGAGAAAAATTGGTGTAACAACATGGTTAGGCATACCCATACCCACCGCGATAACTCAATATAAAGAATAATGGTTCACCCAACAATGTGGGTATGAGCCTGTAATATTCCCAATTAGCCTCCAGCTAATTGGAATATTAAATTTTGCTTTACTTTTCATTTCATGAATAAATGTAAAAAGGAGGAACATAAAAACTCCTAAAATCAGTGAATAACTCAATGCCCCGTGTGAACAAGGCTAAATCTGGGCTACCTTAATAAAACACCCTTATGTGTGAAATGGATTGAGACATTTGACTGGGTCAATAGGACCAAATCAACAACGCTATCTAGAGGGGATGAACCTCATTGATGCACAACACAGTTCAAGAAGGAGATGGATGGTGTGAAAGAGAAGATTTCATTGAAGGTGGTTTATGGTTTAAAAGATATTAATCTATATAAGGAAGGGGATGGTAGCATGGAGAGGTTGTTCATCGATATGAATTATTGATATATTGTCTGTTTAGACCATATAGATTTCTTTGTCTGTTTAGCCTAGATTGCAAATGTTGTTTAGCATTGGGATCTCCTATTTAGGAATTCCACCTCTTCCCATTGAGTAGCTCTTGGGAGAGTCTTTTATTGCATAGTGCACTATCCGACTTGAGGCCAAGCTTCTCCTTTCGACTAAAACTCAAATCCTGTTGAGGGTTTGGTTGTCTTTGCAAGCTGCAGCAAGTGGAGATTAGATCTATTCAGATCTAAGACATTTCAGTGCCCTTTTTCAGTGGAGGAGTCTTCTGCTCTATTGGAGGAAGTGTATTGGAGTGATTAAGCTTCATTTCTTGATCTTGGCATGTTTCCAACTGTTATCTATACCCTATAGCACAGTTTCTATTCTAGATCTGTGTTATTCTTGTAGGAGTTATTGCAGGGAGTTTGGGTGCACTATTTGGAGAGTTGGTTTCTGAGTGTTGGGGATATGCCCTTCACTTTGAGGTCCATTAGAGGAGATCCACACATTGTATATTTCATATCTGATCTGCATCTTTATGAATACTTCAGAATTTTTGAATATTTCTAGAAATCTGCATTCTTAGATCTCAAATCTACTTCTTATCCTTGGTGTAATGATCAAAACCCCAAGGGGATTTGAAAGAGGAGCCTTCCTAGTGCTTGGATCTGTTATGGATTTGAATTTTTATGCATAGATCTACTCTAGATCTAACATGTAATCAACAACAGTTTGCATCCTAAGAAAATAACACTGTCAAGGCAGTTTCAGTCCATTCATGTGGTTGCAACACCTCTTTTGAGGGAATTTCCTTTATTTATGTCTTGTATTTCCAGCTATGCATCTTATGGGCCTCATTCTACATCTATATTTTGTTGTAAATACTATTGAAGAACATTTTATTGGCATTCTACCACTGCTCAGTTAAAACTGCATTATTTTTCTGCAATATTTTTTGCATATTGCTGCAGTCCCATTCTTGGGCATTTTTCAGCCATACTAGGTGTGGGAGACTTGTTTACCTCACCTAGAATGATTTTTTTCCGATCTGATCTTAGATTTAGATGTAAGATTGTTATATATAAGGGATCCAATGGTTGATTTTGACTTCTATAACATCCATTTCTAAAAAATGTGTTTTTCAGACATGCATTTCCGACAGTCCCAATTTGGGTATATTATAGTGGTATCAGAGCATCATCTTGGCACAGCCTGTGCTTATTGAGAAGCCAATATGTATTTTCATGAAAATAATAGATAGAAGAATATTTATTACACTGAAGACAAAGAATACAAGGGTAAAACCCCTTTATCTGGAAGAATGAAAGGGAAAGAGTTCTCAAAAACTCTATTCCAAACTCTGTATGAGCTTAAAGGAGAAATCAAAGAAATGAAGAGGGCAAGACATGAAGGTCCCTCAAGAAGATATTTACATGAAGAAAGCCGTAGTTCTTCATCTTATATGTGCAAGCACTTAGCTGCATAATCGGATCTACAACGTTATTCTATGCCCAGATTTACTGCAAGAGAAATGGAGGAAGAAGATGCACCAAAGGAAGATACTTTGAGTCATTATATTCAGGAGTATGAATCTAAACCTTGGAAAATCAAGGAGCACTTGAGATTCCAAGAGTTCTGGCAGCTCAAGGAGGAAAGGAGATCCAACAAGTACAATAGAAGGAGAAGAGGTAGATTCTTTTTGCCAAATTTTGATGGATCCTCCACATGCAAAGCTAGGGATTGGATAGATCATCTAGACTCATATTTGGATCTACATCAAGTTTCAGAAAAGGAAGCCTTTAAGGTAGCAGTGCTACATCTTAAAGGTAAAGCTTATGCTTGGTGGTTATTTGAATCCTTTTCATTGAAGAATGCAAATATATCTACTTATGAAAGATTCACTAGGAGTTTAGTGAAAATATTTGATGTAAAACAAACTAAAACATCTTTGATTGAGCTAGCAAATCATGAACATGCAAAAACCTTGCATGAGTTGGAAAGATCTATTATGCCAACTCCACTTCATATTTCTATTGAGGTGGATAAAAATCTGTGTGATAATTTTCCAAGGGAAATATCCCCATTGCATGAAGAGATTTCTTCTCAAAGGGCAGTCATGGAGATTCCTCTTTCAAGGGAAGACCAAGATCTAAGGTCTCTCATTGATAATGAGGTGTTTTCAAATATTGATGAGGAGAAAGAAAAAGAGGGCAGTAACAGCGTTGTCACTTCAAAAGAAGAACCATCACCGCATGGGGATGGACATGAAGTTATTGCTTCAAGGGAAGGAGCATTTACATCTTTGAAAATGGTTCCCAAGGAGCATAATGTGACAGTCTTATTGGGAAATAACACCTTGCTCCAAGGAGGAGGAGGAAGGATGGATCAACATCCAATGATGAGGAGCATGCACCCTTGTTTATTCCAAGGGGTTTATATTCATGAGAAGAAGACTGAACTATGCAGAAAAGGAAGGGAAAAATCAGTCCACTCATTCATACAGTCTACTTCAGATCTTTATGTCTCTTTACATGGAGGCATTCCACCAGGGAGAACCCCTGATTGGAAGAAGAATAAAGTGTTCTCTCAACTTAACTCAACAGTGACATATTTGGCCAAGGAAGGAGCCTTGGGAGAAGCTAGCACAACACTGAGAACCATTGATGGGTTCCAAGGAGAGATGATCAACTCTATGAGTTGGACAATGCCATGTCCCACTTATTTATCTGCGCTGGGAAATGATTCAGAAATCTATGATGACATGAGTATGGTATCAAGAGGCCACACCTTAGTTTGGGGGCAGAAAATGATATCTATACATACAAAGATGATTTCTAAAGATGAAAATAGGGTACCAACACTCTTGTATGCATGGGCCAAACTATGGAAGTTTTGGAAGAAAGAGACCTTTCAAAAGGAGGTTGACTTCCATGGACTTCAATCTTGTCTTGAGCAAGATCAGCTGCAAGAGAGGCAGCAAATATGGAGTAAATTTACTCCAACATGTGACTTTGGCATTGAGCATATCAAAGTGGAGAATGATGATGCGACAACTACTTCATTTCAGAATTTTGCAGCACTGTCATTGTTGGGAAGCCCAGATCCATATTGGGAATCCCAACTCTTGGTAGAATATTCCAAGAACCTCTTCACATGTAAGGTTCTGGATGGGAAAATGGAAGATAGGAGGTATAGAGGGGTTAATGGAGTCATTTAATTTCATGATCAGATCTATTTGACTAAATAATCAAGACTCAAAGATAAACTACTATGTGCAGCCTATGAGATCTTGCTTTCTACCCCCACTATTTTCATTAGAACACACCATATTATCTTGAATGGATTCATGTGGGAAGGCTTTGAAGAAGATTTATATCGGCATTACCAAATATGCATGTACCATATGGAGATGGAGCAGCAACATAACTCTATGGAAGAGTTAATTCAGCCCTCTCTTTCTCTTTTTGAGGGAGGAGATAGATCTACAGACCACTCCATTTGTTTGAGGAGGACTATAGGTGAAGAGCATACTTATGTAAATCATAATTTATTTTCTGATTGTATGCATTATTTTACTATATATATGCATGCCATGACTCCTAAGAGGAGTGTTATACCTTATAAACTTCATGGCCAACTTTGGGCCAAAACTATTTCGGATTATGACCACTCCCTTGGTGAACAAAGGGAGATTTTGCAGCATGATGGGTGATTCCCTGAGGCACCAAATATATCTCCCACTTTCAGCCATGGTGAGATTCTGTGGGCAGCAAGTAAGTGGTGGGAAAACCACTTACCATATCAGTATCTGATGTACTCAGGAGATCTACTGCGCTGGTTCCACTTGTGGGACTATGATCCACCTCCATCATTGTGTTTAAATATTTATGTATTTTTTATTTTGATCCCACATGATGATGATGCTCCGACCTTTGTTGGGAACATGATAGGAGGGATGAAACATTGGTTGGGTGTGTCCATGGGAAATGAAACTTCCCATATTTATTCTTACTTCAAGAGGAGGAAGAGACATTACATGGTAGACACACTTTATCTTTTGTTTCTCTATGCAAAAGGCCATATGTGTGACTTATGTCTTTGGGAGAAGCCTCTCACATGGGAGAATTTGTGGCAAGACATGTGTTTCTTGAAGCATATTAATCTAACACCTCTTATCCTCTACTATTTTCAAGCTTTGGAGAATCTTATGGCAACAAGAAGGTGGTGGGGTGGCCACTTATTGTATTATGTTTTGAGGTAGAAAGAAGGAAAGCAGCACTGGTCTTAATGGAGGGACTATTGTCACCATCCAATATATCATATGAAACTTAGTCCATGTTTATTTTCGAGCACATATGGTGATGATACTTTATTCACTATATGCATGGGAGATTGGGCAAGGAGGCTCCCTAGAATCAATGAAGGGAATCATGATCTCTTTTTGTTAAGGTAGCTTCATGAGGACTATATTATTGCAGCCCAGGATCGGAAACTCCACATTTATCATAAATGGAGGGAGAGAAAATGTAAGTTGAACATTATTACCTCTCATTTCCAGCCATGCAGCCCCTATACATTGCATAAGGAGGGGATTGGTGATTGTTTCTATGAGCTACCCAGGATGGCTCACTTTGTTTGGATGATAGCATGGAGATTGGAGTGTCTCATGGGGGTTGAATCACCCATCATTTATCATCTCTCATGCCTTGAGAATACCAATGGATAGCATATGATTCTTTCCATGTATCTCCCATCTCTTCATGATGACAACTATTTGGGTTATTCACCAAAAGCAAACCTATATTCTTGGGAAGAGACAAATCCATTGGAGATTTTGAAATGTCCTTGTAAGTTGCTCGAGAACAAACAACATTTTGGAGGGGAGGACTGTAATATTCCCAATTAGCCTCCAGCTAATTGGAATATTAAATTTTTCTTTACTTTTCTGTTCATGAATAAATGTAAAAAGGAGGAACATAAAAACTCCTAAAATCAGTGAATAAATCAATGCCCCATGTGAAAAAGGCTAAATCTGGGCTAGCTTAATAAAACACCCTTATTTGTGAAAGGGATTGAGACATTTGACTGGGTCAACAGGACCAAATCAACATCACTGTCTAGAGGGGATGAACCTCATTGATGCACAATGCAGTTATAGAAGGGGATGGATGGTGTGAAAGAGAAGATCTCATTGAAGGTGGTTTTGGGTTTACAAGCTCTTAATATATATAAGGAAGGGTATGGCAACATGGAGAGGTTGTTGAATATATAATATTTTAATATATTTTCTATTTAGACCATATAGCTTTCTTTGGCTGTTTAGCCTAGATTGCAAATTCTGTTTAGCACTGGGATCTCCTGCTTAGGAATTCCACCTCTTCCCATTAAGTAGCTCTTGGGAGTGTCTTGTATTGCATAGTCCACTATCTGGCTTGAAGCCAAGCTTCTCCTTTCAACTACAACTCAGATCCTGTTGAGGGTTTGATTGTCTTTGCAAGCTGAAACAAGTGGAGATTAGATCTATTCACATCTAATACATTTCAGTGTCCTTTTTTAGTGGAGGAGTCTTTTTCTCTACTGGAGGAAGTGTATTGGAGTGATTGAGTTTCATTTCTTGATATTAGCATGTGGCCAACTATTATCTATACCCTACAGTGTAGTTTCTATTCTAGATCTGCGTTATTCTTATAGGAGTTGTTGCAGGGAGTTTGGGTGCACTATTTGGAGAGCTAGTTTCTGAGTGTTGGTGATCTGCCCTTCACTTTGAGGTCCATTGGAGGAGATCTACACGTTGTATATTTCAGATCTGATCTACATGTTTATGAATACTTTAGAATTTCTGAATATTTCTGCAGATCTGCATTCTTAGATCTTAGATCTACTACTTATCCTTGGTGTAATGCTCAAAACCCTAAGGGGATATGAAAGAGGAGCCTTTGTAGTGCATGGATCTGTTATGGATCTAAATTTTTATGCACATATCTGCTCTAGATTTGACATGTAATCAACAACAATTTATAGCCTAATAAAATAATGCTGTCAAGGTAGTTTCAGTCCATTCATGTGGTTGCAACACCTATTTTGAGGGAATTTCTTCTGTTTATGTCTTGTATTTCCAGTTATGCATCTTATGGGCCTCATTATACATCTATATTGCTACTGTAAATTCTATTGAAGAACATTTTTATTTGCCTCCTACTACTGCTCAGTTAAACTACGCTATTTTTTTGCAGTATTGTTTGCATATTGTTGCAGTCCCATTCTTGGCCATTTTTCAGCCATACTAGGTGTGGGAGACTTTTTTACCTCATCTAGGATGATTTGCTTCTGATCTACCCTTGGATTTAGATGCCAAATTGCTAGATCTAAGGGATCTAAGGGCTGGTTTTGATTACTGTAGCATCCATTTCTAAAAAATGCGTTTTTCAGACATGTGTTGTAGACAGTCCCAATTTGGGGATATTACAGCGCCAAATAATACATGATACATCATGCGCTTACATTATTTGGCAAGATAATAATACAATGACGCAAAATAGTCCCATATATATATGAAGGCTACATAATTGAGTATATAGGATCAAATTTCCCCAAGATGATGTGAGCGGGAGATCACAACCAAAGAATCCCTATTAAATAGGAAAGTGATATGAAGATCTAAATGAGCCAATGTAAGGAGGGGCTCATTCAGTGGGTTCTATGTTAAACTAAAACTTAGCTAGTCAAATCTACCAAACTCCATCTTAGGCTAGATCAAGAACTGTTGCGGTTCGAACATGTGTGGAGCTACATGAAGGAATACCCCCTCATGAGGTCTGGAACATCTCACACATAGCTGGTAAATATTAGGAAAACCTATTGAAACATTGGACCATCAAGTTTATGATTCTCAATCGTGCTATAATGAGTTGGAGTCTAGCATGCGAGAAACAAATAAGTCAAAGGGAAATGATGGTTCTATTTTCTCAATTTAAGGCACCCGAGAATGAATTAGTTGGATCAGAGGTACATCGCCCTCTAGGACACTCGCCCTGAATGAATTTGTCGAAGTTGACAAGGGAGGGCTTGCCAACGCTGAGGCAATGAGGATTCCTCAAAAAACGAGCGAGGAGCATAGTAATATGACTGATAGATACTAACTCTAGCGAGGATAATGGGGATTGAGGGGATGGGTAGACTTATGACTTCCCTTGTTAGAGAATTACATGCAAGTTTGACATGACAACAACTGATACAATTCTAAAGGGGATGGTTAATTACTGAGATGAAGGCTTTTCAAAGACAGATTAGGATAGATACAAATAAAATATGGGAAATACAAAATGAATGCATCACATAAAGGGGATGATATATTATAAAAATATTTAATGGGATTCTAAACAAAATCCATGGTATATAAGGGTGACTCATCTATGACACTCTAAAAAAGGGTGACTCAATGATGCCGCCACTAGGAAGAGGCCCAAGGGGACCATGAAAACATGAGTAAAAAGTGGTTAATCGTGATGAAATTCGAGACATAAGTTGACATATGCAAATAAAGAGTGGTGCCAGAGTACGAGTGACCCATATGAAGAGGTTCAATTTCAATAGGTGGCACTGTGAGACCCTATTGAAAAAATGGCTCCCAACTGAAGTGTTAAATTACCAAAAAATGAAGAGGAACCCATTAGAGATCTCAAGGAGATATTTCCAACGGTTTAGATAGTCCATAAAATAGAGCTTCGGGGAGCCCGTAATGGCCAAGAGAAAACTAGGATTTTCTTATAAAAGGAATTGTTTACCCCAATTTGAATTAATTTGTGCATTGTGTTGGTGGTGAATTTGGAGACGAGGAGAGAGACCTAAAACGTGGAGAACACATAACAAAAAAACCAAATGGTGGATTTTGGATCCTATGAATTTTAGTTTGATGACATTATTAATCTAAAAAATGGCCTTGATTCTTGGAATAATGCTTTCTGGTGAAGAACCCGTTGATAAATCGAGAGACTTATCAATTTTACATTATATTTCTATTTCATACTAATTTCTTGTGAACTAGTTGGCTTCTTATTAATATTTATTCTACTTTATTTCATCAAAAAAAAATTGTAACATAAACATGAATTTAATAGAAACAAAATGAAATAGAATAAAGGCTCTTAGACATGGAAAAACCCCTTTCTGAGGGGAAATCCCAGTCAAAATCTCTTCTTATAAATCAGATAAAAATGAGACATCCAAGACCCATGACCACAAAAGAACTTCCACCTCTATATTCCAAGTCAAACCTTCCATTATGCTCAGAAAATTCATAATCAAGATATCTACAACAAGAGAATTACCAAGGAAAAATCTCGACATATTTCATCACAAGAAGAAACACTTTATTTCAAAACTTGTCCCTCCACTTTGTCTCTCTTATTTTGCAAAATTTCAGATACAAAACATATCCAAGTGTGTGTTCAAATGAGTTCATATCATGTTATATTTATACTATCTAGAGAGGTCTGAACAAACATGTCCATTGGGGTAGGGACGACTTGTCATGTAGGTCAAATTGACATCTAGAGGGGTATTTGACCTAAAACTTATATATTAAAAATCATATTCTCTTTTATTTACAATGTCTCCAAATAGGACTTTGAAACTTTGAATCACAAATCCTAGATTCATGAAGAACATGATTTAACTAAATATTAATAATAATAATATTATTATTTTGAGCATTAAATCCATGCTTTAAAAATTCATTTATTTTTATTCTTTTTATTTTTACATAAAATACATGATGGTACAGTTATAAAGACCAAAAGTAGTCACATCTTTCAACACTTCCTCTTAATTAGGGAGGTTTTCATAATTTCGCAATCAGTACAAGGATGACCTCAGGTTCAAATGTTCTAAAAAAAATATCACAATCAACATATGTAATTCTATATATCTTGATACCATCAAGGCTAACTTCCAAGGTATCAACCTTTTAAGGGATCTAGGTACCATGTAGGCTACCTACCAAGGTACCAACTCAACAGGTATCAAAGTTTCATCTAGGATACCTACCAAGACACCAACTAAATAGGAATTTAGGTGTCATCTAGGATACCTTCCAAGACACCAACTCAACAGGAATCCAAGTGTCATCTAGGATATCTTCCAAAACACCAACTCGATAGGGATATATATATCATCTAGGCTACCTACCAAGATTCCAACTCAACAGGGATCTAAGTGTATCTAGGCTACCTACCAAGGCAACAACCCTAACAGGGATCTACATATTGTCTAGCTTACTTGCCAAGATTGCGACACTAAGTACCATCATACAAGTTAACTAGCCTAAGGTACAAAAACTCATCATCATGATCTGGCGTCTAACCCTTATGATATAAAAATTAGTACTACAGATTTTTCATTACCAAGATCACAATTCTAGGAACATATATTCTCAAGGAGTACCAGGTCTCAAATGTTTACCCAATCCTTCAGTCCCCGTTCTCTTTTTATGCCCTTTACTAGACGTACCACTATTAGTCCTAACCTAGTACATGAAAAATGAAGTAGAGAATAATTCCCATCATCACTCCCTCTCAATAAGGGAGGATATACATTTTATTCCACACACAAAGGGAATATATCCAAGCTCCCTCTCAATCGGGGAAATGTGTCCAATTTCAACTACTTTTTTCTTCTAGTGGAGATCATAGTAGTGGTATCTACAAAAACTCTTTATTTAGTATCATCATGTTATCATGTTATTGAACATCATGGAGCTATCATGTAACACCTGTGACAGGGTTCAGGTCATCAATATTGCACATAACTTTCTCCTTGTCATCATCATTGAAGGCATTATATTGAGCCTCTTGAAGCTGATAATACTTTCCTTATTAAAGTGATCTCCTTCTTGTTGTAAGAACTTAAAATTAAGGTTATATTATCACATTGATAATTTTTAATACAAAGATCAACAAATCTTAACTTCATAGTTTCAAAATATGCTGAGCTTGCTTCATATATATTACTGTAATATCCTTCCAGGTAGAAAACAATATGTTAAACATATAACAAACAACAACAATTATATTAGACTCACCTCATCATGTTGACCTTCTCATCAAATAATCAACATCCATCCCCACATGAATCTATGCATAAGAGTTCCCGAGGATTGAACTTGATTACCAAGTTGTAATGTATTCTTGGAGTTGTCATGGTTAACTCGTTTTCTTCCAGAGACTATACTTGATGTGTTATAAAATTATATATTACAGAGCAATGCAACACATAAAATATGCAGAAAACAAAATCACACAAAACACATAAAACCAGAGAGACACAAATATACATCGTTCACCCAGTTTGGGTTACGTCCACCTCGAACAGCTAGTCCTTCCTTTCTATTATCTAGAAAAATGAAGAGACACAACCTACAATAATTCCGCTGTAATATCCTATGTTCTCTCTCATAGTCTCCCTCTATGTTTATCGCTTTGAGAATACATACAATGCATAGCCGCAATACAATACCCTCATATAAGCGAGGGGTTGCCTTTTAGGGAAAAAAACCATAAACTAAAGATAACTTCTATCGTCACATCATTCGCCTAATGAATGGCTCGGATTGACTAAAAATTACTATACTTTTACAAGGCAATTTTACATCTGTTTTTAGCTTCGGGGGTGCTGCCCCTGAAACTCCCCGCCAGGGGGGGCTCCATAAAATCGCAGCCACCCCCCTGGACCCCCCAGGCAGCATTTAATTTCGGGCGGCGTTGCGACCCCATTAAGGTACAAGGGTCCAACACTGTGATACAAAATAAACAAGATAATCACGCTCCACACCTAACAATATCCCACTTGGAGACTGATTGTAGCAATTGCACTGCTGCTTCATTTTCTGGACAATGAATCCTCTTTGGACCTGGCTATTTCTCATCTTCATCATCATCCTTGAAGACTAATTAAAACTGAGCATAATCTCAGTTTCTCCCTGGTTACAACTTTTATTAGCATATCTACAGGATTCTGGCTAGTGTGTATCTTTTCCAGCTTCAACTGTCCATCTTCCAATACTGACCATATGAAATGGTACTTGAGTTATATGTGTTTAGTCCTGGAATGAAATGCTGAGTTATTTGCAATATTAATGGCACTTTGGCTATCACTATATAACATGCCCATATCATGCTTCTTACCCAATTCATACATAAACCTTTGTAACCAAATCATTTCTATACTAGCCTCTGTAGCAGCAACATACTCTATTTCTGTTGTTGAAAGTGCAACAACGATTTGGATTTTTGAAACCCAACTGACAGCTATTCCACCTACAGTAAATACATATCCTTTAGTGCTCCTCCTGTTATCTCTGTTACTTTCCATATCTGCATCAACATATCCTTGTAGATCAATGTTTGAACCACCACAGCGTAATGCTTGATTTGTGGTACCTCACAAATATCTGAGAATCCATTTCACTGCTATCCAATGTTCTTTTCCTGGATTGTTCATGTACCTGCTTACAACTCCCACTGCATGTACAATATCAGGCCTTGTGCATACCATTGCATACATTAAGCTTCCAACTACTGATGCATATGGAACTTTAGACATGTAGTCCATTTCTTCTTGGGTCTTGGGGTACATCTCCTTACTAAGTTTGAAATGGCTAGCAAAAGGTGTACTAACTGGTTTTTAATTACGCATATTAAATATTTTCAACACATTTTGTATGTACTTATTCTGAGACAGTGTTAATTTGCGATTTTTCCTATCTCTAATTATTCTCATACCAAGGATTTGTTTTGCAGCTCCCAAATCCTTCATTGCAAAAGAATTTGCCAATTTTATTTTGAGAATATTTATTTCCTGCATGTTAGACCCTGCAACAAGCCTGTCATCTACATACAATAACAATATAATATAGCTGCCATCATTTTTCCTTTTCAGATAAACAAAATGATCAGAGTGCCATCTAGCATAACCTTGTTAGAACATAAACTTCTCAAATTTTAGATACCACTTCCTTGGAGCCTGTTTTAAGCCATACAAGCTCTTCTTTAACCTACACACTAATTTTCTTTCCCTTTGACCTCATATCCTTCTGGTTGTTGCATATAGATCTCTTCCTCCAAATCTCCATGGAGAAATGTTGTCTTTACATCTAACTGTTCAAGATGTAAATCTTCCACTGCTACAAGACTTAAAATAGTTCTGATTGAAGTCATCTTAAGAACGGGAGAAAATATTTCATCAAAATCAATAGCTTTCTTTTGTGCAAACCCCTTCACTACAAGTCTAGCTTTGTACCTCTGTTTTCCTCCATCTTCTTCCTTTAGCCTGTAAACCCATTTATTCTGCAATGTAGTTTTACCTGCAGGCAACTTGACTAAGTCCCAAGTCTGGTTATGCATTAAGGAGTCCATCTCTTCTTCCATGGCTAGCTCCCATTTCTTCTTGCTTTCAACCTGCATTGCTTTTTCATAACATTCGGGTTCACTAGAACCAGTCAACAATAAATATTATAATGAAGGAGATTATCGTTCATGGGGTCTAATTATCCTGGTAGATCTTATAAAACCACTTTTAGGTGTTTGATGTGCCTGTTGCTGTTGTTGTGGCTCTTGATCATTATTATTTTTAGACACCTTTACCTTTTATGTGATCTCATCAAGAACTGTGTATTCTTTGTTTCCTTTTTCCCGTTTTTTTCCTGCAACTGATTCTTATACAAGACCTTTTCATTGAATATTAAATATCTTCTCCTAATGATTTTGTGATTTTCATAATCATATATGCAATAACCAAAATCATTAACACCATATCCAATAAAGCTACATTTCTTTGATTTTTCCTCAAGCTTTGTTCTATTTTCTTTATTAATATGGACAAAGGCCTCACAGCCAAAAGGCTTTAAAAACGAGTAGTTTACCTTTTTACCTGTCCATGCTTCCTCTAGAATACCACCATCCAAGGAACTTGAAGGCCCTCTGTTTATAAGATAAACAACAGTATCTACAATATCTTCCCAAAATTGTAAAGGAAATCCTGCATGCAATCTCATGCACCTTGCACGCTCCATGATTGTTCTGTTCATCCTTTCTGACACACCATTTTCTTGTGGTGTTCTTGGAACTGTCTACTCTCTGCGAATTCCATGCTCTGAACAGTAACTATCAAACTCTTTGCTGCAATATTCATCTCCATTGTCTGATTTGAGACACTTCAACTTCTTTCCTGTCTCAATCTCAACCAAAGTTTTCCATTTCTTGAAAGTATGAAATACATCAGATTTATTCTGAATACAATAAATCCAAGTTTTTCTAGTTGCATCATCAATAAAAGTAACATAATAATGAGAGCCACCAAGAGATGATACCTGAGAAAGTCCCCATACATCTGTATGCACAAGCTCTAATTTTTCGCTCTTCTTTTCTTTCCCAACTCTGAGAAATCTGACAATCTTCTATTTTCCATAAATGCAATTCTCACAGAAATCCAAATCAACATTCTTCAAACCCAACAACAAATTTCTTGAGTGAAGAATCTTCATCCCCTTCTCACTCGTGTCCGAGCCTACAATGCCATAATGTTGCATCTACTCTTTTGGAAGTTAAAGCATTAACAGAGTTAGAAATACCATTGCATAAATACAATGTACCAGCCTTTTCACATTTTTCTATTACCAGCGCTCCTTTGGTGACCTTCCAAGTTTTATCTGTGAAAGTTGTCACACAACCTTTACTGCCTAACTGCCCTGTTGAAATCAGATTTTTCTTCAGATCTGGAACATGCCTTACCTCCTTTAATAGCCATTGGTTTCCATTCTGTTTTTTTACAAGAACCTTAACCATTCCAACAATTTTATAGGGTTTATCATCACCCAAACGAACTTGTCCAAAATCTCCTTGAACATAGTCATGAAAATATTTCTTATTAGGTGTTGCATGGAATGAGGCCCCTGAATCTACAGCCCAAGAATCAGTAACATTTTCTAAAGAAAGAATCAAAGCATATTGTAACACATCACCTGTCACATTTGCTTCATGATTGTTTTCTTGCTGTGTGTCTCCTTCTTTTCCCTTCCAAGATCTACATTCTTTCTTTAGGTGTCCTTTCTTTTCGCATTTCCAGCACACTATCCCCGATCTAGACTTGGATCTACCTTTCCTTCATTTACTGCGATATCCCAAGCTCTTTCCTATTTCCATTCTTCTTCCCCTAGACTCTGCACTCAAAGCATAACTCAATCTCTCACCGGAGATTTTCTGTCGCATTTCCTCGCTAAGGATAGCATCGAAAACATCATCAAACTTTAAAGTACTAGATCCAGAGACATAGTTACTAATGGCCATAACTAAACCATTCCAGCTTTCTAGCAATGAGCACAAAAATAATAGAGCTCTAAATTCATCATCAAAGTTTACCCCTAGAGAACTTAACTGACTGGTAACTGTATTAAAATCATTTAAATGCTCTGCAATAGATCCACCTTCCAACATCTACATATTAAATAAATGTTTCATAAGAAATACCTTGTTTGAGGCCGAGGGTTTTTCATATAGTTTCGCCAACGCCTTAGTCAAACCCTCTGTTGTTGTTTCCTTCGAAATATTGAAGGCTACCAACGCCGTGAGGCACAACCATACTATTTCGAGTGCCTTTCTATCAAGAACATCCCATTCTGCGTCTGTCATAGTCATCGGGTTCTTTTTTTTTCCGCTCTATGGTAGGTACATATCTTTTTGATACAGATAATATTCCATCTTCATCTTCCGTAGCAGGAATTTTTGGCCATTAAATTTCTCGACCCTAAATTTACCATATTCCACCATTGCTCCCACTTGAACCAGGAACCCTTCTTTCCTGCGAGTTTATCAGCCAAATAGATCTTCAGCTCCGATACCAGTTGTTAGAAAATTATATATTACAGAGAAATGCAACACATAAAATATGCAGAAAACACAAGCACACAAAAAATAAAACCAAAGAGACACAGATATACGTGGGTCACCCAGTTTGGGCTACGTCCACCCACGGAAACGCACGATCAACCTTGTTTTTTTTTTTTTGGGAAAAATACGCGCGAGAGGGGGGGGGGGTGAATCAGTATTTAGTGCTGACTGAATTTTTTTAAACTTTTCCTTAATTTTAAACCCATACGCTACTTTAATGAACACAACTCGCGTATACACGCGGATATCCTTAAGTAAACTCGCGTACGCTCAGAGATCTAAATATGCATTTAATTCGTAACTTAGATCATTGCATCATTCATTCATCAGATGTTTAGTAAACAGGTGCAGTAAGAATAGAATAAATCACCACACATAAGCAACACACATGAACACCAGGATTTAAGGTGGAAACCCAATTCGGGATAAAACCACCGCTGCCGTCGTCTCAATCTTCAATATTTATTATATAAATAAAACTTCTTACAATCATGTACTGGTGCAGACTCATACCAGCACGCAGGCACCCACCTGCATAAGGCTACAACCTTCTCTTGTTTACCAGCCTCTCCTGGAAGGGAGCTACAACCCCCTGCTCTCGTTTACCAGCCTCTCTTGGAAGGGAGCTACTACCCCCTGCTCTCGTTTACCAGCTACCACTGGAAGGGAACTACTACCCCCTTACTGAAGGCTTCAACCCTCAGCACTACTGCCGACCACGTTTCATCAATTTTCAAACTGGATCAAACAACTTCAACACAACCCTTCACTTATCAACAAATATACTTCTCCCAATGCTTCAAACAGAACAGTGAAACCACTGTAACCAGAATATCAGAGATAACCTAGACTTCAGAATAGACATGCAGAAACATATTCAACCTTGAGCAATCATTAGTTCAGATACCATACGCGCTTTTATTTAATCAGACCCGCGTATACATGCGCCTTTCATGAAACGAACCCGCGTATACATCTGTGCATTTTTCAGAAAACCCTAACTGCCCATACGTGCTTTTATTGAATCAGATCTGCGTATACACGTGCTTTTCATGAAACGAACCTACGTATAGATCTATAAAAGATAAAATTTTCAGAACAGATCAGATATATGATCTTACCCAGATTTCTTCAATTTCTTCATCAAATTTGTGCGAGGTCTTCATCACTTCTTTTCAGATCATTCTAGAGATTCATCATTTATAGATCTAGAGATCTTGAACCTTCATCATATTCATAGTTGCATCATAGATTTAGATCTATCAATTAAGAACAGAGTTCAACCATGCAGATATACTTTAGAGTGAAGTATTCATTAATGCCCAGACTTGCACACCACCTTGCACTATGATTTTCTTCTCCTTAAATAGATTTGGCCTTTATCAATACCATGAGTCAAAACCACTCAACCACTGATGGTATTCCTGGACGGGATCAAATAGATAATCAAGCGCTCAATACTTTGGGCCAATACCATGGTAATGCCCCCTGGTTTTATAAAAATAGAGCGCAAATTGGCATATGCGACTTGGCACGTTCATTTTCGCGTACATACGCGACTTATCCTTAATAAAACCACGTATGCCTTGTGACATACCTTGTTCAACATTATTCTGGCACTTTTTGAAATTATTTCTTATGCTACTTCTAAATGGATCTGTAGATACATTAGATTTACATCATTTCCATCAAGGAAAACTTCATCAAGCAGGTTCCATCAAAGTCAATACATTGTATCACATTGTCAACAATCTCCCCCTTAACTCATCAAGTAGGTTTCCATCAAGTTCAGTAAGTTTCCATCAAGAAAAACTTCATCAAATAGGTTGCCATCAACTTTATCAAGTAGGTTGCCATCAAGGACAACACTCTGCATCATATTGCCAACAATCTCCCCCTTTGGACTTGATGGCAACCATGATAGTGTTTGATCATCGCAAAAGATAGATACATTGATTATAATAATTATGCAAGCACCATGATATTCTCCCCCTATTCAAAACACCATGATAAACAAGTCAAACACCATCATAAACACCATGATACTACTCTCCCCTTTTGACATCAAGGGCAAAGATTTTTCTTCCTATGTAGAAAGAAGAGCTCTGTAGATCTAATGTGCACTGAAGTTACCATGCTCCCCCTCAGTTCATGCTGAATCTTCAAACATATTTTTCAATGAAGTACATGACTCTATAACCAAGGACTCATACTTACATCAAAGATTCAACCAAGTGGATTTACATATATGACTCATGTACCCAACCAAGTGGGTTTACAAATTTGACCGAGCCCTTTATATGACTGAATGTTACAATTTACATCATAGGTCATAGCCTTTTCATCAAATTATACATATGAATTTTTATAATCAATATCAAAAATACCTCAAGAGAGATCATAATTCAGAATCATCATAATGCCAACAATGCATTACATTCATCAAGGCTAATGCTCCCCATGAAACTGTTCATCCAATGCATCCTTTCCATATGACAAAAACTCCTCCTTAGCTTGTGCAACCTGAACACTTTCAACAGCCAATCCTCAAGGCATATTCACCTAATATCAGAGAATGAAACAGAAATATAAGAGCTGAAACATCATCAGAGATACCAAATAGCACTGCAATTGTGCTGAAGAATGCTGACCCCAAGTAAAATTTGTCAGCAACTAACCATACGCGGTTTTCTTTGTATAAAATCACGTATATACGTGACTGTCTTTCAGGAAAACCGTGTATCCAATTTAATCTTCTGAATTTAAGCAATTCTGATTCTCTTCATGGCAGAGACTACTCCCAGCTTCTGTCTAAGATATTCGAACGCTTCCCTGGGCAGAGGTTTGGGCAGTATATCAGCAACTTGTTCTTTGGAGGGAACATACTCTAACTTCACCTTTTGTTCAAGCACTTGTTCACGTAAGAAGTGATATTTTATGGGAATGTGATTGGTCTTGGAGTGCATAACAGGATTCTTGGAGATACTGATGGCACTTGTATTATCACACCTAATGGAGATAGGATGTGAACATTTGATTTGAAAGTCTTGTAAGGTTTGGATCATCCAAAGAAGTTGAGTGCAATATGATGCGGCAGCCACATATTATGCTTCTGCTGTAGATAAGGCAATAGAATTTTGCTTCTTGTTGAACCAAGATACTAATCGGGGTCCCATATAGAATGCACCACCACTAGTGCTTTTCCGATCATCAACACTTCTAGCCCAATCTGCATCAGTGTAAGCATAAAGAGTAAGATCAGCATTCTTTGGATACCATAGACCAAAGTTGTGAGTTCCTAGATATTTGAATATTCTTTGACAAACTTCCGAAGGTGAGACTCTTGATTAGCTTGGAATCGTCCAATAATCCCAACTGCATGCATAATGTCTGGTCTAGTCCCAGTGAGATAAAGTAGACTTCCTATCATAGATCTGTATTTTGGTTGATTCACCGTGGGAGAATCATCATGAGAACTGAGATTACATCCTGTTATCATTGGTGTACTTATAGGTTTGCACTCTTCCATGCCATACTTCTTCAGAATTTGCTTAAGGTATTTTGCTTGTGATAAGAATATGCCATCTGTAGTTTGATGCACTTGCAAGCCAAGAAAGAATGTTAGTTCCCCTAGTAAAGACATTTCAAATTCTTGCTGCATAGCAGAAGCAAATTTCTGACTCATAGATTCTTCATTGCTTCCAAAAATGATATCATCAACATATACAACCACAATCAATAGTTTATCATTTTCAGTTTTTGTGTATAAATTTCTATTAGCAGACCCCTTTGAAAATCCTTGTTGATGAAGATATTTGTCAAGACGATAACACCATGCCCTTGGAGCTTGTTTGAGACCATATAGAGCTTTTTTAAGTCTGCAAACAAGTTTTTCATCATTTCCCAAAATGAATCCTTCTGGTTGTTCTATATAAACTTCTTCTTCTAGATCACCATTGAGAAACGTAGATTTAACATCCATTTGATAAACTTTGATTTGTTGGAAGCTTGAAAAAGCAAGAAACATTCTTATGGCTTCAAGTCTAGCTACATGAGCAAAAGTTTCTTCAAAGTCTATACCTTCTTGTTGAGCATACCCCTTGCAGAAAAGTCTAGCTTTATTTCTTATAACCTCCCCATTCTCATTTAACTTGTTTTTGAATATCCATTTGGTTCCAATGACATTTTTGTCATGAGGTCTTGGTACTAATTCCCAAGTGTGATTCTTTTTGATTTGATCAAGCTCTTCATTCATGGCTTGAATCCAACATTCATCTTTGCTAGCTTGATTGACATTGTGTGGTTCAATAGTGAATAGAAATGCCAGATAGCTAGAAGAGCCCACAAGAGTCCTTATTGTTTGTACACCTGATCCCTTATCTCCCAAAATTTGAGATTCTGGATGATTCTTTTGAACATATCTGGATGGAGCTTTTTCAGATAACTCATCTTCAGGTTCTTCATTGGGTTCACTGTCTATATCATTGCTATTTGATGTAGGAGGATATATGTCACCATCGTCTTCATTTGTTGTTTGTTTTTCTTCTTTTGGGGCTACAGGAGACTCATCAATAACAACATCAATACATTCAACAATATTCCGAAGTCTTTTATTGTAACATTTGTATGCTCTACTCCTAGAGGAGTAGCCAAGAATTATTCCTTCATCTGCTCTGGATTCAAACTTGCCAAGTTTTTCATCATTATTTTTGATAAAACATCTGCTTCCAAAAACTATAAAATGCTTCACAGTGGGAGGATTACCATACTAGAGTTCATATGGAGTTTTATCACTATTTACCTGAACATGTGCCTTGTTAAGAATATTTACCGTTGTATGTGCTGCTTCTCCCCAAAAAGTGTCAGGTGTTCCGGAGTCATCAAGCATAGCTCTAGCCATTTGTTGAACTGTTCTGTTCATTCTTTCTGCTATGCTATTTTGTTGTGGAGTGCCAGCTACAGAAAATTGTCTTTTTATGCCATGTTGTTCACAAAATTCAAGGAATTCATTTGATGTATATTCTCCTCCTCGATCAGATCTAAGACACTTGATTTTCAGGTCTAATTCATTTTCAACTAGTGCTTTGAAGGTCTGAAATTTCTCAAATGCTTCATCTGTGTGTTTAAGCAGCCCAATCCAACACATTCTAGAGAAATCATCAATAAATAAGATATAGTATTATTCACCACGTGGTGAAATTTTCCTCACAGGTCCACATATGTCATTATGAATAAGTTCAAGAGGCTTACTTGATGATCCTTCCTTGGCATTAAACTGTACTCTGGTTTACTTACCAAATTGGCAAGATTTGCATATGATATTTTCGGGTGGAGTAATATTGGGAAGATCACAGACAACTTTAAGTCTGCTTGATTTATTGATCTGAGAGAAGCTTAGATGCCCCAACCTTCTATGCCATAGCCAGTTTTCTGAAGATTTTCTCAAGTAACATTATTCTTTGCAGTTCTTCAATACATACAGGTTGCTTGGAGTTCTTTTTCCTTTTATAATTGTTTTACCTATATCAAGATCACGTACCACACATTCTTTTGAACTAAAGACAACTTCAGTTCCTTGATCACACATTTGACTTACACTTAACAGGTTATGCCTTAATCCATCCACATACATGACATCATTATATTTCACCTTTTCTTTTAGAAACACAGACCCTTTTCCCTTAATTACCGCAGGAGTATCATTTCCAAATGTAACCTTCTTTTCCTTTTCTAGAGCATTATATGTAAGAAGTTTGTTTTTTTCACCTGTCATATGTTTGGAGCATCCTCTATCAATGTACCATTGATTTTCTTCACCTTCTGCAAATAACGCTATGCCACAATTTTCAACCTACAATTCCTTCTTTTTCCATACTTTGGAGCTTGAAGGAACATGCTCTTTTGGCTGAACTTTGCTCCTGCATTCAGATTCTTCATGGCCAAAGTTATTGCAATAAGCACATTCAACTTCATTTAGAAGAGGAGAAAAGTTGTTATAGGTATTCTTCTCAAATTAAATCCTTTTCTTTCTTTCTTCTCTAGTCATGATGGTTTTATATGCAACACATTGAACAACTTTATGACCAAAATTGTGACATGAGAAACATTGTCCGTTGAAGAAGAAATTTCTGCGATCATGAAATATTCTACTTGAATTTACCTGTTGATTGGTGTTTCTTTGAGAGATATTCCTGTTAGTGTTCTTTGAATTGAGATGATCATGCTTTACCTGTAATGATTCTTTATTCCCTTGCTGAGTGGCAGAATTTTGTAAACCAGCTGTAGCTACTTTTAGATAATTTGGTGCTGAAGCCTGAGAATATTCTCTGGTATATCCAAGACCTGTCTTTATATGAAGAGAACATTGTACCTTGATAATTTCATCTAAGGTTTCAGATCCTTTAGCAAATCTAAGATTCAGAGTCTTTACTTTCTCAAAATCTTTTCTTAGACTTACCACTTCACATTCTAATTTCTCAATGTGTTTCTTTGCTTCTTCAACCTTCTTTTTTAGAGTCTCTATGGTTATTTTCCTTTCTTCTAGGAGTATTTTACTTTCTTCTAAGTGTATTTTGAGTTGATTGTTTTCTTCAAGAAAATCATTTTCCTCTAGAGCATCCACAAAAGTATCATTTTCTTCTCTAGATTCAAATGCCATGAGAGGTCTAAGATCTTGTTCACATTCTTCCTCACTATCAGATAACCCATCACTGTCTTCATGAGTATAGTAACATTTTCTAGTGTTAAACCGATTCTTATTCCTTCTTGCTACTTCCTTCCCTTTTGCAGGTGTTTCTCTTTTAGGACACTTAGTAGCATAATGACCAACTCTTCCACACTCAAAACATTTGAAAGGAAGCTTACCTCTGAACTGTCCTGTGCCAAGTTGGAGTTTCTTTACAAAATTTGCCTCGTCTTCTTCTGAGATATATCCTGATCCTTCTGCTTCTTGGACTTCTTTCCCTTTTGTAGAAGCTCTGAAGATAGCCTATTTGACTTCAGATGATCCTACTCTTCTCATTTCATATGCGGTTAGTATGCCATGAAGTTGTACCACAGTAAGATTTTGAAGATCCTGTTTTTCTTCAAGAGCAGAAACTTTTGACTCAAATTTTGCTGTTAGCGATCTTAAAATTTTCTCAACCAAAGTAGATTCGGTTATTGTTTCTCCCAGATTTCTCATATGATTTACAACATCATCAACACGTAGAAAGAAACTGGCAATATTCTCATCATTATGCATTCTTAAATTTTCATATTCAATTCTGAGAGTTTGAAGTTTTGCACTTTTTACCTTTGCATCACCTTCATAACTTAGAATGATTTTGTCCCATATCTCCTTTGCTGTATTCAGCTGCATAACTTTGACAAATTCAGAATTAGTTAGACTTCCTGTTAGAGCATTGACTGCCTTTGCATTTGTTTCATAATTCTTCTTTTCAGTCGGATCTATTGGTACTGCAGCTGGATATTGATATCCTCGTTCAACAATGGCCCATACATCTGCTCCCATAGACTGAAGATAGGATCTCATCCTTATTTTCCAGAAGATTAAATTTCTTCCATTAAAGAGCGGAGGCTTCATAGATGTTGTTCCATCTTTATTGCTCATCTTGCTTGATCTTCTTTCTAGCGGCTAAGCTTTTTCAGAAGGACCTGCTCTAAAACCAATTGTTGGGAAAAATACTGAGAGGGGGGGTGAATAAGTATTTAGTGCTGACTGAATTTTTTTTAACTTTTTCTTGCTTTTAAACCCATACTCTACTTTAATGAACACAACTCGTGTATACACGCGTATATCCTTAAGTAAACTCGCGTATGCTCAGAGATATAAATATGCATTTAATTCTTAACTTAGGTCATTGCATCATCATATGTTTAGTAAACAGGTGCAGTAAGAAAAGAATAAATCACCACACATAAGCAACACACATGAACACCAGGATTTAAGGTGGAAACCCAATTCGGGAGAAAACCACCGCTGCCGTCGTCTCAGTCTTCAATAATTATTATATAAAGAAAAATTCTTACAATCATGTACTGGCGTAGAATCATACCAGCACGCAGGCACCCACCTGCAGAAGGCTACAACCTTCTCTCGTTTACCAGCCTCTCCTGGAAGGGAGCTACAACCCCCTGCTCTCGTTTACCAGCCTCTCCTGGAAGGGAGCTACTACCCCCTGCTCTCATTTACCAGCTACCATTGGAAGGGAGTTACTACCCCCTTACTGAAGGCTTCAACCCTCAGCACTACTGCCGAACACGTTTCATCAATTTTCAAACTAGATCAAACAGCTTCAACATAACCCTTCACTTATCAACAAATATACTTCGCCCAAAGCTTCAAACAGAATAGTGAAACCACTGTAACTAGAATATCAAAGATAACCCAGACTTCAGAATAGATATGCAGAAACATATTCAACCTTGATAAATCATTAGTTCAGATACCATACACGCTTTTATTTAATCAGACCCGTGTATACATCTGTGCATTTTTCAGAAAACCCTAACTTCCCATACGCACTTTTATTGAATCAGATCTGCGTATACACGTGCTTTTCATGAAACAAACCTGCGTATAGATCTATAAAAGATAAACTTTGCAGAATAGATCAGATCTATGATCTTACCCAGATTTCTTCAATTTCTTCATCAAATTTGTGCGAGGTCTTCATCACTTCTTTTCAGATCATTCTAGAGATTCATCATTTCTAGATCTAGAGATCTTGAACTTTCATCATATTCATAGGTGCATCATAGATTCAGATCTATCAATTAAGAACAGAGTTCAACTATGCAAATATACTTCAGAGTGAAGTATTCATTAATGCCCAGACTTGCACACCACCTTGCACTATGATTTTCTTCTCCTTAAATAGATTTGGCCTTTATCAATACCATGAGTCAAAACCACTCAACCACTGATGGTATTCCTGGACGGGATCAAATAGATAATCAAGCGCTCAATACTTTGGGCCAATACCATGGTAATGCCCCCTGGTTTTATAAAAATAGAGCGCAAATTGGCATACGTGACTTGGCACATTCATTTCCGCATACATACGCGACTTATCCTTAATAAAACCATGTATGCCTTGTGACATACCTTGTTCAACATTATTCTGGCACTTTCTGAAATTATTTCTTTTGCTACTTCTGAACGGATCTGTAGATACATCAGATTTACATCATTTCCATAAAGGACAACTTCATCAAGCAGGTTCCATCAAAGTCAATACATTTTATCACATTGTCAACAATCTCCCCCTTAACTCATCAAGTAGGTTTCCATCAAGTTCAATAAGTTTCCATCAAGAACAACTTCATCAAATAGGTTGCCATCAACTTTATCAAGTAGGTTGCCATCAAGGACAACACTCTGCATCATATTGTCAACACCTTTCTATTATCCAGCAAAATGAAGAGACACAAACTGTAGTAGATCCCCTGTAATATCCTCTGTTCTCTCATACAGTTTCCCTCTATGTTTCTTTCTCTAAGAATACATACAATGCACAGCCGCAATACAATACCCTGATACAGTGAGGGGTTGCCTTCTAGGGAAAAAAACCCTAAACTAAACGTAAATTCTACTGTTAGATCATCTGCCTAATGAATGGCCCAGATTGACTAGAAATTACTATACTTTTACAAGGAAATTTTACATCTATTTTTTCCTTTGGGGGCGCTGCCCCTGAAAACCCCGCCAGGGGGGGCTCCATAAAGTTGCAGCCCCCCCTAGACACCCTAATAAGCATTTCATTTCGGACGGCATTACCGCTCCATTAAGGTACAGGTGTCTAGCACTATGATACAAAATAAACAAGATAATCAGGCTCCACACCCAACAATCTCCCACTTGGAGACTGACTGTAACAATTTCACCGTTGCTTCATTTGTTGGACAATGACTCCTCTTTAGACCTGGTTGTTTCTCATATTCATAGAAATCCTTGAAGACCAATTGAAACTAAGCATAACCTCAGTTTCTCCCTAGTTACAAGTTTTGTTAGCATATCTGCAGGATTCTGGCTAGTGTGTATCTTTTCCAGCTTCAATTGTCCATCTTCCAATATTCACCGTATGAAATGGTACTTGAGCTGTATGTGTTTAGGCCTGGAATGAAATGATGAGTTCTTTGCAAGATCAATGGCACTTTGGCTATCACTGTATAACGTGCCCATATCATGCTTCTTACCCAATTCATCCTTAAACCTTGGTAACCAAATCATTTATTTACTAGCCTCTGTAGTAGCAACATACTCTGCTTCTATTGTTGAAAGTGCAACAACACTTTGGATTTTTGAAACCCAACTGACAGTTATTCCACCTACAGTAAATACATATCCTGTAGTGCTCCTCCTATTATCTCTGTCACCTGCCATATCTGCATCAACACATCCCTGTAGGTCAATGTTTGAACCACCAAAGCATAATGCTTGATTTGTGGTACCTCTCAAATATCTGAGAGTCCATTTCACTGCCATCCAATGTTCTTTTCCTAGATTTTTCATGTACCTGCTTACAACTCCCACTACATGTGCAATATCAGGCATTGTGCAGACCATTGCATACATTAAGCTTCCAACTGCTGATGCATATGGAACTTTAGACATGTAGTTCATTTCTTCTTGGGTCTTGGGGCACATATCCTTACTAAGTTTTAAATGGCTAGAAAAAGGTGTACTAACTGGTTTTGCATTCTGCATATTAAATATTTTCAACACCTTTTCTATGTACTCATTCTGAGATAGTGTTAATTTGTGATTTTTCTTGTCTCTAGTTATTCTCATACCAAGGATTTGTTTTGCATCTCCCAAATCCTTCATTGCAAAGGAATTTTCCAATTTTAATTTGAGAACATTTATTTCCTACATGTTAGACCCTACAACAAGCATGTCATCTACATAAAATAACAATATAATATAGCTGCCATCATTTTTCCTTTTAAAATAAACACAATGATCAATGTGACATCTAGTATAACCTTTTTCAGACATAAACTTGTCAGATTTTAGATACCACTATCTTGGAGCCTGTTTTAAGCCATACAAGATTTTCTTTAACCTGCACACTAATGTTTCTTTCCCTTTGACCTAATATTCTTCTGGTTGCTGCATATAGATCTCTTCCTCCAAATCTCCATGGAGAAATGCTATCTTTACATCTATCTGTTCAAGATCCCCTGCTATAAGACTTAAAATAGTTATGATTGATGTCATCTTAACAACAGGAGAAAATATTTCATCAAAATCAATACCTTTCTTCTGTGAAAACCCCTTCACCACAAGTCTAGCTTTGTACCTCTATTTTCCTCCATCTCCTTCCTTCAGCCTGTAAACCAATTTATTCTGCAATGTAGTTTTACCTGCAGGTAACCTGACTAAGTCCCAAGTCTGGTTAGGCATTAAGGAGTCCACTCTTCTTCCATGGATAGCTCCCACTTCTTCCTGCTTTCAACCTACATTGCTTCTTCATAACATTCAGGTTCACCAAAATCAGTCAACAATAAATAATATAATGAAGGAGAGTATCCTTCAGGGGGTCTACTTATCCTGGTAGATTTTATAACACCACTTTCAGGTGTTTTAGGTGCCTGTTGCTGTTGTGGTGGGTTCTATTATTGTGGCTCTTTATTATTATTATTTTCAGACACCTTTACCTTTTCTGTGATCTCATCAAGAACTGTGTATTCTTTGTTTTTTTTTTTCCTATTTCTTTTCCTGCAACTTATTCTTATACAAGAATTTTTCATTGAATATTAAATCTCTTCTCCTAATGATTTTGTGATTTTCATAATCATATAAGAAATAACCAAAATCATTAACACGATATCCAATAAAGGTACATTTCTTTGATTTTTCCTCAATCTTTGTTCTATTTTCTTTATTAATATGGAGAAAGGCCTCATAGCCAAAAGGCTTTAAAAAAGAGTATTTTACCTGTTACTTGTCCATGCTTCCTCTGGAATAGCAGCATCCAAGGAACTTCAAGGCCCTCTGCTTATTATATAAATAGAGTATCTACATCATCTACCCAAAATTTTAAAGGCAATCCTGCATGCAATATCATGCACCTTGCATGCTCCATGATTGTTCTATTCATCATTTCTGACACACCATTTTCTTGTGGTGTTCTTGGACCTGTTTTCTCTCTGCGAATTCCATGCTCTGAATAGTACCTATCAAACTCTTTGCTGCAATATTCACCTCCATTGTTTGATTTGAGACACTTCAACTTCTTTCCTATCTCAATCTCAACCAAAGCTTTCCTTTTGTTGAAAGTATAAAATACATCAAATTTATCCTGAATACAATAAATCCAAGCTTTTCTAGTTGCATCATTAATAAAAGTAACATAATAATGAGAGCCACCAAGAGATGATACCTGAGCATGTCCCCATACATCTGTATGCACAAGCTCTAATTTTTCGCTCTTCTTTTCTTTCCCAACTCTGAGAAAAATGACTCTCTTCTGTTTTCCATAAATGCAATTCTCACAGAAATCCAAATCAACATTCTTCAAACCCGGCAACAAATTTCTTGAGTGAAGAATCTTCATCCCCTTCTCACTCATGTGTATGAGCCTACGATGCCATAATTCTACATCTCCTCCTTTGGAAGTTAAAGCATTAACAGAGTTAGAAATACCATTGCATAAATACAATTTACCAACCTTTTTGCCTTTTTCTATTACCAGTGCTCCTTTGGTGACCTTCCAAGTTTTATCTGTGAAAGTTGTCACACAACCTTCACTGCCTAACTACCCTATTGAAATTAGGTTTTTCTTCAGATCTGGAACATGCCTTACCTCCTTTAATAGCCATTGGTTTCCATTCTGTTGTTTTACAAGAACCTTACCCATTCCAACAATTTTGTAGGGTTTATCATCACCCAAACGGACTTGTCCAAAATCTCCTTGAACATAGTCATGAAAATATTTCTTATCAGGTGTGGCATGGAATGAGGCCCCTGAATCTAAAACCCAAGAATCAGTAACATTTTCGAAAGAAAGAATCAAAGCATATTGTAACACATCACCTGTCACATTTGCTTCACGATTGTTTTCTTGCTGTGTGTCTCCTTCTTTTCCCTTCCGAGATCTACAGTCTTTCTTTACGTGTCCTTTCTTTCCGCATTTCCAGCACACTATCCTCGATCTAGACTTGGATCTGACTTTCCTTGATTTACTGCGATATCTCGAGCTCTTTCCTCTCTCAATTCTTCTTCCCCTAGACTCTGCACTCAAAGCATAACCCGATGTCTCACCGAAGATTTTCCGTCGCATTTCCTCGCTAAGGATAGCACCGAAGACATCATCAAACTTTAAAGTACTAGATATAGAGAGAGAGTTACTAATGGCCATAACTAAACCATTCCAGATTTCTAGGAATGAGCACAAAAATAATAGAGCTTTAACTTCATCATAAAGGTTTACCCCTATAGAACTTAACTGAATAGTAACTGTATTAAAATCATTTAAATGCTCTGTAACAGATCCACCTTCTCACATCTTCATATTAAATACACGTTTCATAATAAATACCTTGTTTGAGGCGGAGGGTTTTTCATATAGTTTCGCCAATGCCTTAATCAAACCCTCTGTTGTTGTTTCCTTCGAAATATTGAAGGCTACCGATGCCGCGAAGCAGAACCGTACTGTTCCGAGTGCCTTTCTATCAAGAATATCCCATTTTTCATATGTCATAGTCATTGGATTCTTTGTTTTTCTGCTCAATGGTAGGTACAGATATTTCTGATACAGATAATATTCCATCTGCATCTTCCACAGTGGGAAGTTTTGGCCGTTAAATTTCTCAACCCTAAATTTACCATCTTCCGCCATTGCTCCCGCTCGAACCAGGAACCCTTCTTTCCTGTGAGTTTATCAGCCAAATATACCTTCGGCTTTGATAACAGTTGTTAGAAAATTATATATTACAGAGCAACGCAACACATAAAATATGCAGAAAACACAAGCACACAAAACACATAGAACCAGAGAGACACAGATATACGTGGTTCACCAAGTTTGGGTTACGTCCACCTCGAATAGCCAGTCCTTCCTTTCTATTATCCAACAAAATAAAGAGACACAACCTACGATAGATCCTCTGTAATATCCTCTATTCTCTTTCACAGTCTCCCTCTATGTTTCTCGCTTTGAGAATACATACAATCAACTCCCTCAATACAATACCCTCATACAGTGAGGAGTTTCCTTCTAGGGCAAAAAACCATAAACTAAACATAACTTCTACCGTCAGATCATCTGCCTAATGAACGGCCTAGATTGACTAGAAATTACTATAATTTTACAAGGCAATTTTACATCTGCTTTTAGCTTTAGGGGCACTGCCCCGAAAACCCCCCACTAGGGGGAGGCTCCATAAAGTCATAGTCACCCACCCTGGACCCCCTAGGCAGCATTTAATTTTTGGCAGCGTTGCCACCCCATTAAGGTATAGGGGTCCAACACTGATATACAAAATAAACAAGATAATCAGGCTCCACTCCCAACAATCTCCCACTTGGAGATTGATTGTAGCAATTGCACTGCTACTTCATTTGCTGGAAAATGACTCCTCTTTGGACCTAGCTGTTTCTCATCTTCATATTCATCCTTGAAGACCAATTGAAACTGAGAATAATCTCAGTTTCTCCCTAGTTACAACTTCTGTTAGCATATCTGTAGGATTCTGGTTAGCGTGTATCTTTTCCAGCTTCAACTGTCCATCTTCCAATACTCACCGTATGAAATGGTACTTGACCTCTATGTGTTTAGTCCTGGAATGAAATGCTGAGTTCTTTGCAAGATGAATGAAACTTTGGCTATCACTGTATAACGTGCCCATATCATGCTTCTTACCTAATTCATCCATAAACCTTTGTAACCAAATCATATTTTTACTAGCCTCTGTAGCAGCAACATACTCGGCTTCTGTTGTTGAAAGTGCAACAACACTTTGGATTTTTGAAACCCAACTAACAGCTTGTCCACCTCAGTAAATACATATCTTGTAGTGCTCCTCCTGTTATCTTTGTCACCTGCCATATCTGCATCAACATATACCTGTAGATCAATGTTTGAACCACCAAAGCATAATGCTTGATTCGTGGTACCTCTCAAATATTTGAGAATCCATTGCACTGCCATCCAATGTTATTTTCCTGGATTGTTCATGTACCCACTTACAACTCCCACTGCATATGCAATATCAGGCCTTGTGCAGACCATTGCATACATTAAGCTTCCAACTGCTGATGCATATGGAACTTTAGACATGTAGTCCATTTCTTCTTGGGTCTTGGGGTACATCTCCTTACTAAGTTTTAAATGGCTAGGAAAAGGTGTACTAATTAGTTTTGCATTCTGCAGATTAAATATTTTCAACACCTTTTGTATGTGTGCATTCTGAGACAGTGTTAATTTGTTATTTTTCATGTGTCTGGTTATTCTCATACCAAGGATTTGTTTTGCAGCTCCAAAATCCTTCATTGCAGAGGAATTTACAATTTTCTTTTGAGAACATATATTTCCTGCATGTTAGACCCTGCAAAGATCATGTCAGCTACATACAATAAAAAAATAATATAGCTGCCATGATTTTTCCTTTTCAGATAAACACAATGATGAGTGTGACATCTAGTATAACCTTCTTTAGACATAAACTTGTCAAATTTTAGATACTACTGCTTTGGAGCCTATTTTAAGCCATACAAGCTCTTGTTTAACCTGCACAATCATTTTTCTTTCCCTTTGACCTCATATCCTTCTGGTTTCTGCATATAGATCTCTTCCTCCAAATCTCCATAGAGAAATGTTGTCTTCACATCTAACTGTTCAAGATGTAAATATTCTGCTACTAAAATACTTAAAATAGATCTGATTGAAGTCATGTTAACAACAGGAGAAAATATTTCATCAAAATCAATACCTTTCTTCTGTGCAAACCCCTTCACCATAAGACTAGATTTGTACCTCTGTTTTCCTCCATCTTCTTCCTTCAGCCTATAAACCCATTTAGTCTGAAATGTAGTTTTACCTGCAGGCAAGCTGACTAAGTCCCAAGTCTGGTTATGCATTAAGGAGTCCATCTCTTCTTCCATGGCTAGCTCCCACTTCTTCTTGATTTCAACCTACGTTTCTTCCTCATAACATTCGGGTTCACTAGAATCAGTCAATAATAAATAATATAATGAAGGAGAGTATCATTCAGGGGGTCTACTTATCCTGGTAGATCTTATAACACCACTTTCAGGTGTTTGAGATGCCTGTTGTTGTTGTTGTGGCTCTTGATTATTATTATTTTCAGACACCTTTACCTTTTCTGTGATCTCATCAAGAACTATGTATTCTTTGTTTTCTTTTTCCTGTTTCTTTTCCTGCAACTGATTCTTATACAAGACCTTTTTATTGAATATCAAATCTCTACTCCTAATTATTTTGTGATTTTCATAATCATATAAACGATAAACAAAACCATTAACACCATATCCAATAAAGGTACATTTCTTGGATTTTGCCTCAAGCTTTGTTCTATTTTCTTTATTAATATGGACAAAGGAGTCATAGCCAAAAGGATTTAAAAATAGTAGTTTACCTTTTTATCTATCCATGCTTCCTCTGGAATACCACCATCGAAGGAACTTGAAGGTCCTTTTTTTATTAGATAAACAACAGTATCTACAACATCTGCCCAAAATTGTAAAGGAAATCCTGCATGAAATCTCATGCACCTTGCACGGGGCCATGATTGTTCTGTTCATCCTTTCTGACACACCATTTTCTTGTAGTGTTCTTGGAACTGTCTTCTCTCTACGAATTCCATGCTCTGAACAACACCTATCAAACTCTTTGCTGCAATATTCACCTCCATTGTCTGATCTGAGACACTTCAACTTATTTCCTGTCTCAATCTCAACAAAATCTTTCCATTTCTTGAAATTATCAAATACATCAGATTTATTCTGAATACAATAAATTCAAGTTTTTCTAGTTGCATCATCAATAAAATTAACATAATAACGAGAGCCGCCAAGAGATGATACCTAAGCAGGTCCCCATACATTTTTATGCACAAGCTCTAATTTTTCACTCTTCTTTTCTTTTAAAACTCTGAGAAATTTGACTCTCTTCTGTTTTCCATAAATGCAATTCTCACAGAAATCCAAATCAACATTCTTCAAACCCGACAACAAATTTCATGAGTGAAGAATCTTCATCCCCTTCTCACTCATGTGTCCGACCCTATGATTCCTTAATGCTGCATCTGCTCCTTTGGAAGTTATAGCATTAACAGAGCTAGAAATACTATTGCATAAATACAATGTACCAACCCTTTCACCTTTTGCTATTACCAACGCTCTTTTCGTGACCTTCCAAGTTTTATTTGTGAAAGTTGTTACACAACCTTCACTGCCTAATTGCCCTATTGAAATAAAAAATTTCTTCAGATTTGGAACATGCCTTACCTCCTTTAATAGCCATTGGTTTCCATTCTATTGTTTTACAAGAACCTTACCCATTCCAACAATTTTACAGGGTTTATCATCACCCAAACGGACTTGTCCAAAATCTCCTTGAACATAGTCATGGAAATATTTCTTATTAGGTGTGGCATGGAATGAGGCCCATGAATCTACAACCCAAAAATCAGTAACATTTTCGAAAGAAAGAATAAAAGCATATTGTAACACATCACCTGTCACATTTTCTTCATGATTGTTTTCTTGCTGCGAGTCTCCTTCTTTTCCCTTTCGAGATCTACAGTCTTTCTTTAGGTGTCCTTTCTTTCCGCATTTCTAGCACACTATCCCTGATCTATACTTGGGTCTACTTTCCTTGATTTACTGTGATATCCTGAGCTCTTTCCTCTTTCCATTCTTCTTCCCCTAGACTTTGCACTCAAAGCATAACCCAATGTCTCACTAGAGCTTTTCCATCGCATTTTCTCGCTAAGGATAGCACCAAAAACATCATCAAACTTTAAAGTAATAGATCCAGAGACAGAGCTACTAATGGCCATAACTAAACCATTCCAGCTTTCTGGAAATGAGCACAAAAATAATAGAGCTATAACTTCATCATCAAATTTTACCCCTACAGAACTTAACTGACTGGTAACGGTATTAAAATCATTTAAATTCTATGCAACAGATCCACCTTTCGACATCTTCATATTAAATAAACGTTTCATAAGGAATACCTTATTTTAGGCCGAGGGTTTTTCATATAGTTTCGCCAATGCCTTAATCAAACCCTCTGTTGTTGTTTCCTTCGAAATATTGAAGGCTACCGATGCCGCGAGGCACAACCATACTGTTTTGAGTGCCTTTCTATCGAGAATATCCCATTCTGCATCTATCATAGTCGTTGGCTTCTTTTTTTTTCCGCTCAATGGTAGGTACAGATATTTCTGATACAGATAATCTTCCATCTGCATCTTCCATAGCGGGAAGTTTTTGCCGTTAAATTTCTCAACCCTAAATTTACCATCTTTCTCCATTGCTCCCACTCAAACCAAGATGATCCGAATCTTGGGGGGAGGCCCCCAAGATCTAAGAAAATTGAAATAGATCTAACAAGATCTGCAAAACTAGAAAGCCAGAAAAAAAGAGAGAACACAAATAAAATAAAACCACCAAGAAACTTGTTTTATTAAAACAGAGAATAACAGTAGAAGCTACATTGTGGTGGAAAATCTATCCTCTTACAAAGTGAGGCTTGTTATTTATAGCCATTTTTTGAATGGAATACCATAGGTGGATACCATGGGCCAATACCATGGGTAGATACCACATAAAATACCATGGGTAAATCCCATGTGTGGATGAATACCATGGGTCGATGTCATTTACAATAACATGGGTAAATTCCATGGGTGGATGGATAACATGGGTAGATGAATACCATGGGTTGATGCCATTTTATATTCGGATCACAGGAACCCTTCTTTCCTACGATTTTATTAGCCAAATAGACCACCGGCTGTGATACCAGTTGTTAGAAAATTATATATTACAAAGAAATGCAACACATAAAATATGCAGAAAACACAAGCACACAAAACACATAAAACCAAAGAGACACAGATATACGTGGTTCACCCAGTTTTGGGTATGTCCACCCCGAACAACTAGTCCTTCCTTTCTATTATCTAGTGAAATGAAGAGAAGAAACCTACATCAGATCCGCTGTAATATCCTCTGTTCTCTTTTAGAGTCTCCCTCTATGTTTCTCGCTCTGAGAATACATACAATGCACAGCTGCAATACAATACCCTAATACAAGTGAGGGGTTGTCTTCTAGGGCTAGAAACCTTAAACTAAGCATACCATCAGATCATCTGCCTAATGAACGGCCCAGATTGACTAGAGATTTCTATAATTTTACAAGGCAATTTTACATCTGCTTTTAGCTTCGGGGGCACTGCCCCCGAAACCCCTCGCCGAGGGGGGGATCCATAAATTCGCAGCCTCCCCCCCTAGACCCTCCAGGCAGCGTTTAATTTCAGGCAATGTTGCTGTGCCATTAAGGTACAGGTTTCCAATGCTGTGATACAAAATAAACAATATAATCAGGCTCCACACCCAACAATCTCCCACTTGGAGACTGATTGTACCAATTGCACTGCTGCTTCATTTGCTGGAAAATGAATCCTCTTTGGACCTGGCTATTTCTCATTTTCATCATCATCCTTGAAGACAAATTTAATCTGAGCATAATCTTAGTTTCTCCCTGGTTACAACCTTTGTTAGCATATCTGTAGGATTCTGGCTAGTGTGTATCTTTTCCAGCTTCAACTGTCCATCTTCCAATACTGACTGTATGAAATGGTACTTGAGATGTATGTGTTTAGTCCTAGAATGAATTGTTGAGTTCTTTACAAGATGAATGGCACTTTTAATATCATTGTATAACTTTCCCATATCACGCTTCTTACCCAATTCATCCATAAACCTTTGTAACCAAATGATTTCTTTACTAGCCTCTATAGCAGCAACATACTCTGCTTCTATTGTTGAAAGTGCAACAACACTTTGGATTTTTGAAACCCAACTGACAGTTGTTCTACCTACAGTAAATACATATCCTGTAGTGCTCCTCCTGTTATCTCTGTCACCTGCCATATTTGCATCAACATATCCTTTTAGATTAATGCTTGATTTGTGATACCTCTCAAATATCTGAGAATCCATTTCACTACCATCCAATGTTCTTTTCCTGGATTGTTCATGTACCTACTTACAACTCCCACTGCATGTGCAATATCAGGCCTTGTGCAGACCATTGCATACATTAAGCTTCCAACTGCTGATGCGTATGGAACTTTAGACATGTATTTCATTTCTTCTTGGGTCTTGGGGCACATCTCCTTACTAAGTTTGAAATGGCTAGAAAAATGTGTACTAACTGGTTTTGCATGTCGCATATTAAATCTTTTCAACACCTTTTGTATGTACTCATTCTGAGATAGTGTTAATTTGTGAATTTTCGTGTCTCTAGTTATTCTCATACCAAGGATTTGTTTTGCATCTCCCAAATCCTTCATTGCAAAGGAATTTGCCAATTTTCGTTTGAGAACATTTATTTCCTACATGTTAGACCCTGCAACAACCATGTCATCTACATACGATAACAATATAATATAGATTCCATCATTTTACCTTTTCAGATAAACACAATGATCAGAGTGACATCTAGTATAACCTTGTTCAGACATAAAATTGTCAAATTTTAGATACCACTGCCTTGGAGCCTGTTTTATGCCACACAAGCTCTTATTTAACCTGCACACTAATTTTTCTTTCCCTTTGGCCTCATATCCTTTTGGTTGCTGCATATATATCTCTTCCTCCAAATCTACATGGAGAAATGTTGTCTTTACATCTAACTGTTCAAGATGTAAATATTCCGCTGCTACAAGAATTAAAATAGTTCTGATTGAAGTCATCTTAACAATAGGAGAAAATATTTCATCAAAATCAATACCTTTCTTCTGTGCAAACCCCTTCACCACAAGTCTAGCGTTGTACCTCTATTTTCCTCCATCTCCTTCCTTCAGCCTATAAACCCATTTATTCTGCAATGTAGTTTTACCTACAGACAACCTAACTAAGTCCCAAGTCTGGTTATGCATTAAGGAGTCCATCTCTTCTTCCATGGCTAGCTCCCACTTCTTCCTGCTTTCAACCTGCATTTCTTCTTCATAACATTCAGGTTCACCAGAATCAATCAACAATAAATAATATAATGAAGGAGAGTATCATTTAGGGGGTCTACTTATCCTAGTAGATCTTATAACACCACTTTCAGGTGTTTGAGGTGCATGTTGCTGTTGTGGTGGTTGTTATTGTTGTGGCTATTGATTATTATTATTTTTAGACACCTTTACCTTTTCTGTGATCTTATCAAGAACTGTGTATTGTTTGTTTTTTTTTTGTTGTTTCTTTTCCTACAACTGATTCTTATATAAGAGATTTTCATTGAATATTAAATCTCTGCTCCTAATGATTTTGTGATTTTCATAATCATATAAACAATAACCAAAATTATTAACACCATATCCAATAAAGGTACATTTATTTGATTTTTCCTCAAGCTTTTTTATGTTTTCTTTATTAATATGGACAAAGACCTCACAACCAAAAGGCTTTAAAAAAGAGTAGTTTACCTTTTTACCTGTCCATGCTTCCTCTGGAATACCACCATCCAAGGAACTTGAAGGCCCTCTGTTTATTAGATAAACAACAGTATCTACAGCATCTGCCCAAAATTTTAAAGGCAATCCCGCATGCAATCTCATGCACCTTGCACGCTCCATGATTGTTCTGTTCATCCTTTCTGACACACCATTTTCTTGTGGTGTTCTTGGAACTGTCTTCTCTCTAAGAATTCCATGCTCTGAACAGTACCTATCAAACTCTTTGCTGCAATATTCACCTCCATTGTCTGATCTGAGACACTTCAACTTATTTCCTGTCTCAATCTCAAACAAAGCTTTCCATTTCTTGAAAGTATCAAATACATCAGATTTATTCTGAATACAATAAATCCATGTTTTTCTAGTTGCATCATCAATAAAAGTAACATAATAACAAGAGCCACCAAGAGATGATACCTGAGCAGGTCCCCATACATCTGTATGCACAAGCTCCAATTTTTCGCTCTTCTTTTCTTTCCCAACTCTGAGAAATCTGACTCTCTTCTGTTTTCCATAAATGCAATTCTCATAGAAATCCAAATCAACATTCTTCAAACCTGGCAACAAATTTCTTGAGTGAAGAATCTTCATTCCCTTCTCACTCATGTGTCCGAGCCTACGATGCCATAATGTTGCATCTGCTCCTTTGGAAGTTAAAGCATTAACAGAGTTAGAAATACCATTGCATAAATACAATGTACCAACCTTTTCGCCTTTTGCTATTACCAGGGCTCCTTTGGTGACCTTCCAAGTTTTATTCGTGAAAGTTGTCACACAACCTTCACCGCCTAACTGCCCTGTTGAAATCAGATTTTTCTTCAGATCTGGAACATGCCTTACCTCCTTTAGTAGCCATTGGTTTCCATTTTGTTGTTTTACAAGAACTTTACCCATTCCAACAATTTTACAAGGTTTATCATCACCCAAATGAACTTGTCCAAAATCTCCTTGAACATAGTCATGAAAATATTTCTTATCAGGTGTGGCATGGAATGAAGCCCCTGAATCTACAACCCAAGAATCAGTAACATTTTCGAAAGAAATAATCAAAGAATCTTGTAACACATCACCTGTCACATTTGCTTCATGATTGTTTTCTTGCTGTGTGTCTCCTTCTTTTCCCTTCCGAGATCTACAGTCTTTCTTTAGGTGTCCTTTCTTTCCACAATTCCAGCACACTATCCCTGATCTAGACTTGGATCTGCCTTTCCTTGATTTACTGCGATATCCCGAGCTCTTTCCTCTTTCCATTCTTCTTCCCCTAGACTCTGCACTCAAAGCATTACCTGATGTGTCACCGGAGCTTTTCCATCGCATTTCCTTGCTAAGGATAGCACCAAAAACATCATCAAACTTTAAAGTACTAGATCCAGAGACAGAGTTACTAATGGCCATTACTAAACCATTCCAACTCTCTGGCAATGAGCACAAGAATAACAGAGCTCTAACTTCATCATCAAAGTTTACCCCTACAGAACTTAACTGACTGGTAACTATATTAAATTCATTTAAATGCTCTATAACATATCCACCTTCCGACATCTTCATATTAAATAAACGTTTCATAAGAAATACCTTGTTTGAGGTCGACGGTTTTTCATATAGTTTCGCCAATGCCTTAATCAAACCATGTGTTGTTGTTTCCTTCGAAATATTGAAGGATACCAATGCTACGAGGCACAACTGTACTGTTCAGAGTGCCTTTCTATCAAGAATATCCCATTCTACGTCTTTCATAGTCGTCGGCTTCTTTTTTTTTCGCTCAATGGTAGGTAGAGATATTTCTGATACAGATAATATTCCATCTACATCTTCCACAACGGGAAGTTTTGGCCGTTAAATTTCTCCACCCTAAATTTACCATCTTCCGCCATTTCTCCCACTCGAACCAAGAACCCTTCTTTCCTTCGAGTTTATCATCCAAATAGACCTTCGGCTCCAATACCAGTTGTTAGAAAATTATATATTACAAAGAAATGAAACACATAAAATATGCAGAAAACACAAGCACACAAAACACATAAAACCAGAGAGACACAGATATACGTGGTTCACCCAGTTTGGGCTACGTCCACCCCGAAAAGCTAGTCCTTCCTTTCTATTATCCAGCAAAATGAACAGACACAACCTACATCAGATCCACTCTAATATCCTCTGTTCTCTCTCAGAGTCTCCCTCTATATTTCTCGCTCTGAGAATACATACAATGCACAGCCGCAATACAATACCCTCATATAAGCGAGGGGTTTCCTTCTAGGGAAAAAAACCATAAACTAAACATAACTTCTGCTGTCAGATCATCCGCCTATTGAATGGCACAGATTGGCTAGAAATTACTGTACATTTACAAGGAAATTTTACATCTGGTTTTAGCTTCGGGGGCATTGCCCCAAAAAATCCCTGCCAGGGGGGGCTCCATAAAGTCGCAGCCTCCCCCTTGGACCCCCCAAGAAGCGTTTAATTTTGGGCGGTGTTTCCATCCCATTAAGGTACAGGGGTCCAATGCTGTGATACAAAATAAACAAGATAATCAGGCTCCACACCCAACAATCTCCCACTTGGAGACTGATTGTAGAAATTGCACTGCTGCATCATTTGCTGGACAATGACTCCTCTTTCGACCTGGCTATTTCTCATCTTCATTGAAATCATTGAATACCAATTGAAACTGAGCATAATCTCAGTTTCTCCCTGGTTACAACTTTTGTTAGCATATCTTCGGGATTCTGGCTAGTGTGTATCTTTTCCAGCTTCAACTGTCCATCTTCCAATATTAACCGTATGAAATGGTACTTGAGCTGTATTTGTTTAGTCCTGGAATGAAAATATTTCTTATCAGGTGTGGCATGGAATGAGGCCCCTGAATCTACAACCCAAGAATCAATAACATTTTGTAAGGAAATAATCAAAGAATCTTGTAACACATCACCTGTCACATTTGCTTCATGATTGTTTTCTTGCTGCGTGTCTCCTTCTTTTCCATTCCAAGATCTATAGTATTTCTTTAGGTGTCCTTTCTTTCCGCATTTCCAGCACACTATCCCCGATCTAGACTTGGATCTGCCTTTCCTTGATTTACTGCGATATCTCGAGCTCTTTCCTCTTTCCATTCTTCCTCCCCTAGACTCTGCACTCAAAGCATAACCTGATGTCTCACCATAGCTTTTCCGTCCCATTTCTTCTCTAAGGATAGCACCGAAAACATCTTCAAACTTTAAAGTACTAGATCCAGAGACAGAGTTACTAATGGAAATAACTAAACCATTCCAGCTTTCTGGCAATGAGCACAAAAATAAGAGAGCTCTAACTTCATCATCAAAGTTTTCCCCTACAGAACTTAATTGATTGGTAACTGTATTAAAATCATTTAAATGGTCTGCAATAGATCCACCCTCCGAAATCTTCATATTATATAAACGTTTCATAAGAAATACCTTGTTTGAGGCCGAGGGTTTTTCATATAGTTTTGCCAACGCCTTTATCAAACCCTCTGTTGTTGTTTCCTTTGAAATATTGAAGGCTATTGACACTGTGAGGCACAACCGTACTGTTCCGAGTGCCTTTCTATCAAGAATATCCAATTCTGCATCTGTCATAGTCATCAGCTTCTTTGTTTTTCCACTCGATGGTAGGTACAGATCTTTCTGATACAGATAATCTTCCATCTGCATCTTCCACAGCGGGAAGTTTTCACCGCTAAATTTCTCGACCCTAAATTTACCATCTTCCACCATTTCTCCCACTCGAACCAGGAACCCTTCTTTCCTGTGAGTTTATCAGCCAAGTAGACCTTCGGCTTTGATACCAGTTGTTAGAAAATTATATATTACAGAGCAATGCAACACATAAAATATGCAGAAAACACAAGCAAACAAAACACATAAACCAAAGAGACACATATAAACATGGTTCACCCAGTTTGGGCTACGGCCACCCCGAACAGTCAGTCCTTCCTTTCTATTATCCAGAAAAATGAAGAGACACAACCTACATCAGATCCGCTATAATATCATCTATACTCTCTCATAGTCTCCCTCTATGTTTCTCGCTCTGAGAATACATACAATGCACAGCCGCAATACAATACCATCATACAAGCGAGGGGTTGCCTTCTAGGGAAAAAAAACCCTAAACTAAAAATAACTTCTACCGTCAAATCATCCGCTTAATGAATGGCCCAGATTGACTAGAAATTACTATACTTTTACAAGGAAATTTTACATCTATTTTTAGCGTCCGGGGAACTTCCCCCGAAAGCCCTCACTAGGGGGGGGCTCCATAAAATCGCAACCACCCCCGCTGGACCCCCCATGCAGCATTTAATTTCAGGCGGTGCTTCCGCTCCATTACAGTACAGGGGTCCAATGTTGTGATACAAAATAAACAAGATAATCAGGCTCCACACCCAACAATCTCCCACTTGGAGATTGATTGTAGCAATTGCACCGCCGCTTCATTTGCTGGACAATGACTCCTCTTTGGAATTGGATGTTTCTCATCTTCATTGTCATCCTTGAAGACCAATTGAAACTGAGCATAATCTCAGTTTCTCCCTGGTTACAACTTTTGTTAGCATATCTGTAGGATTCTGGCTAGTGTGTACCTTTTCCAGCTTCAACTGTCCATCTTCCAATACTGACCGTATGAAATGGTAATTAAGCTGTATGTGTTTAGTCCTGGAATGAAATGTTGAGTTATTTTTAAGATGAATGGCACTTTTGCTATCATTGTATAACGTGCCCATATCATGCTTCTTACCCAATTCATCCTTAAACCTTTGTAACCAAATCATTTCTTTACTAACCTCTCTAGTAGCAACATACTCTGTTTCTATTGTTGAAAGTGCAACAACACTCTGGATTTTTGAAACCCAACTAATAGCTGTTCCACCTAAAGTTAATACATATCCTGTAGTGCTCCTCCTATTATCTCTGTCACCTGCCATATCTGCATCAACCTATCCCTATAGATCAATGTTTGAACCACCAAAGCATAATGCTTGATTTGTGGTACCTCTCAAATATCTGAGAATCCATTTCACTTCCATCCAATGTTCTTTTCTTGGATTGTTCATGTACCTGCTTACAACTCCCACTGCATGTGCAATATCAGGCCTTGTGCAGACCATTGCATACATTAAGCTTCCAGCTGCTGATGCATATGGAAATTTAGACATGTAGTCCATTTCTTCTTGGGTCTTGGGACACATCTCCTTACTAAGTTTGAAATGGCTAGCAAAAGGTGTACTAACTGGTTTTTCATTCTGCATATTAAATCTTTTCAACACCTTTTGTATGTACTCATTCTAAGACAGTGTTAATTTGCGATTTTTCTTGTCTCTAGTTATTCTCATACCAAGGATTTGTTTTGTAGCTCCCAAATCCTTCATTGCAAAGGAATTTGCCAATTTTCTGTTGAGAAAATTGATTTCCTGCATGTTAGACCCTGCAACAAGCATGTCATCTACATAAAATAACAATATAATATAGCTGCCATCATTTTGTCTTTTCAGATAAACAAAATGATCAATGTGACATCTAGTATAACCTTGTTCAGACATAAACTTGTCAAATTTTAGATACCACTGCCTTGGAGCCTGTTTTAAGTCATACAAGCTCTTCTTTAACTTGCACACAAATTTTTCTTTCCCTTTGACCTCAGAACCTTCTGGTTGCTGCATATAGATCTCTTCCTCCAAATATCCATGGAGAAATTATGTCTTTACATCTAACTGTTCAAGATGTAAATCTTCTGCTGCTACAAGACTTAAAATAGTTCTGATTGAAGTCATATTAACAATAGGAGAAAATATTTCATCAAAATCAATACCTTTCTTCTATGAAAATCCCTTCACCACAAGTATAGCTTTGTACCTCTATTTTCCTCCATCTTCTTCCTTCAGCCTGTAAACCCATTTATTTTGCAATGTAGTTTTACCTGCAGGCAACCTGACTAAGTTCCAAGTCTAGTTATGCATTAAGGAGTCCATCTCTTCGTCCATGGCTAGCTGCCACTTCTTCCTGCTTCCAACCTGCATTGCTTCTTCATAACATTCAGGTTCACCAGAATCAGTCAACAATAAATAATATAATGAAGGAGAGTATCATTCCGAGGGTCTACTTATCCTAGTAGATCTTATAACACCACTTTTAGGTGTTTGAGGTGCTTGTTGCGATTGTGGTGGTTGTTGTTGTTGTGGCTCCTAATTATTATTATTTTCAAACACCTTTACCTTTTCTGTGATCTCATCAAGAACTGTGTATTCTTTGTTTTCTTTTTCCTATTTCTTTTCCTGCAACTGATTCTTATACAAGACCTTTTAATTGAATATTAAATCTATGCTCCTAATGATTTTTCAATTTTCATAATCATATAAGTGATAACCAAAATCATTAACACCATACCCAATAAAGGTACATTTCTTTGATTTCTCCTCAATCTTTGTTCTATTTTGTTTATTAATATGGACAAAGGCCTCACAGCCAAAAGGCTTTAAAAAAGAGTAGTTTACCTTTTTACCTGTCCATGCTTCCTCTGGAATACCTCCATCCAAGGAACTTGAAGGCCCTCTGTTTATTAGATAAACAATAGTATCTACAAAATTTACCCAAAATTGTAAAGGCAATCCTGCATGCAATCTCATGCACCTTGCATGCACCTTGCATGCTCCATGATTCTTCTGTTCATCCTTTCTGGCACACCATTTTGTTGTGGTGTTCTGGGAACTGTCTTCTCTATGCAAATTCCATGCTCTGAAAAGTACCTATCAAATCCTTTGCTGCAATATTCACCTCCATTTTCTGATCTGAGACACTTCAACTTCTTTCCTGACTCAATCTCAACCAAAGATTTCCATTTCTTGAAAGTATCAAATACATCATATTTATTCTGAATACAATAAAACCAAGTTTTTCTAGTTGCATCATCAATAAAAGTAACATAATAACGAGAGCCACCAAGAGATGATACCTGAGCAGGTCCCCATACATCTGTATGCACAAGCTCTAATTTTTTTATCTTCTTTTCTTTCCCAACTATGAGAAATATGACTCTTCTGTTTTCCATAAAAGCAATTCTCATAGAAATCCAAATCAACATTCTTCAATCCTGACAACAAATTTCTTGAGTGAAGAATCTTCATCCCCTTCTCACTCATGTGTCTGAGCCTATGATGCCATAATGCTTCATCTTCTCCTTTGGAAGTTAAAGCATTAACATAGTTAGAAATACCATTACATAAATACAATGTACCAACCTTTTTGCCTTTTGCTATTACTAGCACTCGTTTGGTGACCTTCCAAGTTTTATCTGTGAAAGTTGTCACACAACCTTCACTGCCTAACTGCCCTATTGAAATCAGATTTTTCTTCAGATCTGGAACATGCCTTACCTCCTTTAATAGCCATTGGTTTCCATTCTGTTGTTTTACAAGAACCTTACCCATTCCAACAATTTTACAGGGTTTATCATCACCCAAACATACTTGTCCAAAATCTCCTTGAACATAGTCATGAAAATATTTCTTATCAGGTGTGGCATGGAATGAGGCCCCTGAATCTACAACCCAAGAATGAGTAACATTTTCGAAAGAAAGAATCAAAGCATCTTGTAACACATCACCTGTCACATTTGCTTCATGATTTTTTTCTTGCTGTGTGTCTCCTTCTTTTCCCTTTCAAGATCTACAGTCTTTCTTTAGGTGTCATTTCTTTTTGCATTTCCATCACACTATCCCCAATGTAGAATTGGATCTACCTTTCCTTAATTTACTGCGATATCCCAAGCTCTTTCCTCTCTCCATTCTTCTTCCCCTAGACTCTGCACTCAAAGCATAACTCGATGTCTCACCGGAGCTTTTCCGTCGCATTTTCTCGCTAAGGATAGCATTGATAACATCATCAAACTTTAAAGTACTAGATCCAGAGATAGAGTTACTAATGGCCGTAACTAAAACATTCCATATTTCTGGCAATGAGCACAAAAATAACATAGCTCTAAATTCATCATCAAAGTTTACCCCTACAGAACTTAACTGACTGGTAACTGTATTAAAATCAGTTAAATGGTCTGCAACAGATCCACCTTCTGACATCTTCATATTAAATAAACGTTTCATAAGAAATACCTTGTTTGAGGTCGAGGGTTTTTCATATAGTTTCGCCAATGCCTTAATTAAACCCTCTGTTGTTGTTTCCTTCGAAATATTGAAGGCTACTGACAACGCAAGGCACAACCGTACTGTTCCGAGTGCCTTTCTATCAGGAATATCCCATTCTGCGTCTGTCATAGTCTTTGGCTTCTTTGTTTTTCTGCTCAATGGTAGGTACAGATCTTTCTGATAAAAATAATTTTCCAACTGCATCTTCCATAGTGGGAAGTTTTGGCCATTAAATTTCTCAACCCTAAATTTGCCATCTTCCGCCATTTCTCCCACTCGAGCCAGGAACCCTTATTTCATATGAGTTTATTAGCCAAATAGACCTTCAGCTTTGATACCAGTTGTTAGAAAATTATATATTACAGAGCAATGCAACACATAAAATATGCAGAAAACACAAGCACAAAAAACACATAAAACCAGAGAGACACAGATATGCGTGGTTCACCCAATTTGGGCTACGTCCACCCCGAACAGCGAGTCCTTCCTTTCTATTATCCAGCAAAATGAAGAGACACAACCTACAGTAGATCCGCCGTAATATCCTTTGTTTTCTCTCACAATCTCCCTCTATGTTTCTAGCTCTGAGAATACATATAATGCACAGCCACAATAAAATACCTTAATAAAAGAGAGGGGTTTCCTTCTAGGGAAAAAAAATCCTAAACTAAACATAAGTTCTACCATCAAATCATCCGCCTAATGAACAACCCAGATTGACTAGAAATTACTATACTTTTACAAGGTAATTTTACATTTGTTTTTAGCTTCGGGGTTGCTTCCCCCGAAACACCCTGCCAGGGGGGGGCTCCATTAAGGTACAAGGGTCCAACGTTGCGATACAAAATAAAAAAGATAATTGGGCTCCACGCCCAACATGATGTTGATAAACATTGTTCTATTCTTGAAATTTGTGAGAGAGTATCGATCTCTCTTCATTCCAAGACTTCTTTTTAGCATCATGCAACCACATGGAATATTTACCAATCATATTCATAATAAATTATTCCTTCACGATTCTTGTAGATATGAACCATGCTCTAGGGGAGAATAACTCCAAATATGCACACATTTAATCAGATAATCATCCTGAGATTTCTTATTATACCTATCAAAGATAAGTTTTCTTTTCCAAGAAAATAAATAGCTTTATTATAACTTGATCATTACCATTTATTCATCCTTTAGACATATTATTTCCAACTACTTGGAATATATATATTAATGCTACTTCAAGAATATTTGCTAATGATGATTCTTTATTGGATCTTAATGATCCTTCTTTGCAGGATCTATCTATGATGCCATACAAAGTCAAGAGCCTGTAATAATGCATGCTTACTCTTTTGGTAGTATCATTTCCTTGATGCTCAACATTGCTTTTATTTTCATCCTTCTTATCTAGCTTCCTTTATGTACCTGCAATTTTCCAGATGTAAAACCAAGCAAAATATACAAATACAAAAGCACGAGGGTCAAATCTAGGGTTTCTATGGTGACTTAGAGGGTGAATTCATATGGTTCTTAAATACAAACCCTAAATTCCTTGATCTTACCCTTGATAAGGTTTTTACATTTGGAGGAAATATGAGCCCTAGGGTTTTGATAACAAATCCAATTCCACCATTGTTAGGGTTTACCATATACCCTATATTTTTCATGCAAACCCTAGATATCAAGTGCTAGGGTTTTTTTCAATGAGGGGAAAATTGTCTAGGGTTTCCTTTTCTAGTTTTTTTCAATCGAATTTTTAGCTACGGTTTATGAGCCCTAAATTCAAAAACTCTCTAAAAACCCTTTATTTTAGAAAAACATGCAGAAGTCTCCATCACTGAGGATGGTCACTGCTATGTAGGCTACATGTAGTTGCTGAAAAGGTTGTGTGATGTTTGTAGTGCATGTTTCCAGTGACAAGGGTAAGGGTGTTGAGGATGAAAAAATATTCCAGAGGTATCCTGTATTGCAAAAATTTCAGGATGTGTTTTGAGCAGAGATTCTAGAGTTATCTCCTCACCAGAAGCTGGAATTTTCTATTTAGTTGGTACGAGGGGCAACACCAGCATCAAATGCACCTTATAGGATGAGTATGCAAAAGTTAGTCGAGTTGAAGTTTTAGCTGAAGGAAATGCTTGACAAGGGGTACATTAGGGAGATTGTATCACCTTGGGGTGCACCATTATTGTTTGTAAATAATAAGGATGGAGATCTCAGGTTATGCATTCATTACAAGCAGCTGAAAAAAGTGACGATGAAGAATAGGTACACATTGTCGAGGATTGATGACTTGTTTTATCATTTGAAAGGAGAAACAATATTATATAAGATCGACTTGAGATCAGGATATCATCAGGTATGCATCAAAGAAGAGGACATCTACAAGACTGTCTTCAGGACTAGGTATGGTCATTATGAGTTTGTTGTAGTTCCATTCCGTTTGAATAATGCTCAAACTACATTTATGTGTTTGATGAATATCATGTTGCGTCCTTATTTGTACATGTTTGTTATTGTATTCATTTATGACATCTTGGTATATTATAATAGTGAGGAAAAGCATGTAGAGAATTTAGTAGTAGTGTTGAGATTTCTAAGAGAGAATTATTTATATGCTAATCTTAGAAAGTGCAGTTTATTCCACATAGAGGTACACTACTTGGGACCTTTCCAAGGAAGGAATAGTAGAATATATAGAAAAGATAAGAGCCATCATGGAGTGGGAAGCTCCTAAGAATGTCGAGGAAGTTAGGTAATTTATGGGATTAGCAAGTTACTAAAGGAGGTCCATTAGGAACTTCTCACACATTGAATATCCTATTACATCTTTGCAAAGGAAAGGTAAGCAGACTGAATGGCCAAAAGAATGTGTAGTTAGTTTTGAGTAGCTAAAGCAGTTGTTGACCAATGCTCTAGTTCTTAAGATTTCATATTTGGATAAAGAATTTGTGGTGTGTACGAACGCTTGTAAAAGAGGACTTGATGGATGCAACTCATGATCTTGTGTTGGAAACTATTATTAATGCATTAAAAATGTGGAGGAATTTTCTTCTTAGAAATATATTTTTATTGTTTAGCTATCATATTGGGTTGATATATTTGTTTTACCAAACAAATTTGAGTGGCACAAAATCTAGATGATTGGTCACCCTTAATGAGTTTTATTTTTAGAACTGATACATCAAGGGAAATGAGAACAGGGTTGCAGATGCTCTCAGCAGGAAAGTAATGGTGAGCCATATAGTAGCTATGAGTTCCTATGGGACAGACTTACAAGATCATATCTTACATACATGACAAAAATATGATAGGTATATGGAGCTCAGGAACATGTTACAACAGAGTACAAGTATGGGTGTAGGTGAAGGTGTAGGTACATGTGATCACGATGCATACTATCATCTCACGACAGATGGTTTGGTGATATTTAGGGACATGATATATGCATCAGATGAAAATGAACTCAAGAAAATAATATTGAGGGAATTTCATGTCAAGCCATACTTGGGTCACCCAAGATATCAAAGGACACTGACGGTGGTGAAGAAGTTCTAATGTTGGCCGAATATGAAGAGGGATGTGGAAAATTTCATGGCTAGATGTTTGGATTGTCACCAGATGAAGGCAAAGTGTAAGTATCCAAGTGGTCTACTAAAACCTATTCTGATTCCAGAATGGAAATGGGAGGTGATTTCCATGGATTTTATTACAGGTCTTCCGAGGATAGTGAGGTAACATGATTCTATCATGGTTGTGGTCAACAAGTGAGCAAGGTGGCTCATTTCATTCTAGTGAAGACTAAAAATTTATCTAGTGAGGTGGCATGGGTCTTCATCAGGGATATTGTGAGATTACATGGTGTCCCAAAGAATATTGTGTCGAACAGGGATGCCAAGTTCACTTCCAAGTTTTGGAAGGAGTTGTTTGTAAGTTTTAGGATAGATTTGGACTGTACTACAACCTACCATCCAAAAATAGATGGATATATGGAGAGGATCGATAGGATCCTGGAGGATATACTGAGGATGTATGTCATGCATCAATAGAGGAGATGTGAGGAGTACTTTCTTTTGGTTGAGTTTTCATACAATAATGGTTATTAAGAGTCGTTGAGTATAAGTCCTTCCGAAGCTCTGTATGGGCGGAGTTGTAATACTCCCATTAGTTGGAGTGATCCAGTGAACATGGTACTTATTGTACTAGACATGCTGGTATACATGGAACAAGAAATGCAGGATATAAAGAATAATCTAAAGGAAGCATAAGATAGGAAGAAAATTTGTGTAGAGCAGCATAGGGAATTTAAGGAGTTTCAAGTTGGGGAGCATGTGTATTTAAGTGTCAAGCCCAAGAAGAGCTCCTTGAGAATTGGATGATGTGCCAAGTTGGCACCATGGTATTGTGAGCCTTTTGAGATCCTTGAGAGGATTAGACGAGTGGCCTATCGACTTACATTTCCTCCAATAGTGAAATTCCATGATGTTTTTCATGTTTCATTACTTAAAAGGTATCTCGAGGATGTTTATCATGTTATTTATTGATTTGTATTGCAGGTGGAGCAAGATTAAGAATTAAAGCTGTAACCTTAGTGCATAATGCCGTAGAAACATCTCATGCTCAGGAACAAATCCATAGAGAAATTTAAAGTGCAGTGGAAGGACTTTTGGCCCAAAGAAGCTACGTGGGAGATGGTGGATCAGATGCAGGATAAGTATCCTTCATTTTTTTCTCGGTTGAGGCAAAGCAATTTAGGTATTTTTAAATATTTATGTATGGTTTATATTGTAGATACCACCATGAGCTACGTTATAAACCTCTAATAAGCGGTATGGTTGTTATATTGTCATGATGGTTTTTTCTTTTGAGCAGGTTATTCATTGTAAATACTACATCAAGCTAAGTTATAAATCTCCATGGGAAGTATGTTTTCATTTCATTGGTTTTGCTGAGGTATAGGTGTCGTTTAAGATCAAGGATGGTGTTCCCCAAGGGGGAGGGTTCTGTAACATACCCGAGTTAAAAGTTCATGTAATAAAAGTTAATAAAGGTAAAAATTGTCCTAACCTATGCAAGAAATTAATGGAATACATATACACACATAAACATAGAAGTTCAACAAACATAAAACTTCCTTTCATTAATATCAAAGAACTGAAATATGCTTGCATAGATAATGGAAATAAACTAGCTGAGGTGATGGTAGTTTATCTCTGAGAAGATATGTGGAAAATACATGCATCTGAACCATGTTACAATGAGGCTCAAGGGCCTTTTTATTACTGAAAAACAAGGGGATACCATAAACAACCAAAACCCTAACCCTATGAGATGGAACACCAAGAGGTTATGGGCCTTGTTGGGGTTATTTGGGCAACCAACTTCCTGAGGTTGTAACTTGGTGATATTATCTATGTTTGGTATGTACGATACCTTGTTGGAAATATCTCTCCAAATACTACAATATTTGTCACAATCCCATGCTTATGGCTACAGGCCTACTGTGGAACTCAAAAAAATTCGTTTAAGGGGTCAAACCTGCTCCAAACGTTCAGGTTTCAAAAAATTGCTAAAAATAGTAAATGTTGCTATATATAAGGAAACTGATGAAACCAACTAGGGGTCTAGGTGGAATAGGTGGGTGGTCACTAATATCCACCTGGATCATTGCTCTCCCCTTAGGAAAGAATGGCCCCCTTATCATAATTTGGAGTCGTGCCTAAAATTAGCTAGAAATTCAAAGCACTCAAAATTTCTTTGAACCTAAATGACTAGATAGAGCTTGTCACCAAGATTTCAGCGCAACTCGTTTCATAAAAATCCGAGTTCGTATGACTGAGTTATCATCTGCTGTTCGTTTTCCAAAATAAGAAAAAATGGAGCAGAACAGGTACAGTGATGATGTGGCAGGTACAGTCAACATTGCATAAAATATTCTCCAGATTGCAGCCAGTGGCACTGTGACAAGTGTCATCTTCAGATTCGTCAGATGGGTTAGTGAAGAGAGAAATTTTCCAATGACCTCCAATATTCTTCCTAAGATGGAATTTGAATTTGTTTTTTAAGCTTGGAGTACCACCCAATGAGATGGCGTCACATGTCCTCTCTGGTGGGCCGTCTCCTAAATTTGGGGTCAAATTATGGGTCACACTAATGTTGGACATTAGAATTTATATGGAAGATTATATATATATATATATATATATATATATATATATATATATATATATATACATACATATATATATATATATATATATATATATATATATATACATACATATATATATATATATATAGATATATATATATATATATATATATATATATATATATATATATATATATATATATATATATATATATATATATATATATATATATATATATATATACATATATATATACATATATATATACATATATATATATATATATATATATATATATATATATATATATATATATATATATATATATATATATATATATATATATATATATATATATATATATATATATATATATATATATATATATATATATATATATATATATATATATATATATATATATATATATTACAGTTTTAAACCCACTATGGCGGAGGTCAACCAAAGTTGGAGGGTCTTCTAACTATTATGGCGAAGGTTCCAGATTGGAGGCAGAGTAAAAAAAGTTAGCACAGGATCTATTATAAATCAGTGTAAAATTATTGTGGCGGAGTGGGGGTCGAACCCACGAGCTTCCGCCTGCCAACCAACCTCCTTACTAGCTCTCCTATAGGGTGGATCTTAACAAACTGAGGTCACCACAACATGTTATAGTTTATACGCTCGGCGGGTGGGGGTTGGAGGGGGCTAGGCCCATGGGCCAGCCCCCTCCCCATGTGGCCAAAACTTGAAAGCCAAGTTCTTAACCAACAAACCGACGGGATTTGTTAATTGGGTTTAATTAACGTTTAAACGTGGTTTAGTCACGATAATATGCAATTAGCGCTAACCGCGCTTATCACACTAAAATCTCACTTACCTGCTCGTAAAATGCGCTTATCCATTAATTAATCTCGGATTATGTTGGTGGGATTTTTGGAGGATGCACCATTTTTGGCGGAAATTA
>JAXQQM020070114.1:0-11438 GCA_034641835.2 Pinus albicaulis | reverse complement strand
AAAACAGGATCAATGGTTAAAATTGGGCGATGAAGGAGAATGGGAAGAGCAGAGTTGAAACATAGGAGCAATGTGGGCCGTCAGATCGGGGAGATGGATGGTTAGGATTGATTTCGGCGGATTGGTGATCGGAGGAGCAGAGGGTCCGGGAAAAAATAAATGTGGATTTTGCAATGGCCGATGGGAAGACGAAGGGTGATGGATGGAGGGTTGTCCAATTAGGTTCGAGATCAACAGTCGAGATCTGATCGGCACTTCGCAAATCAGTGGAGGGGTAGATCATTGGCAGGGACTTGCGATGCACCTATAGTCGTTAGATCTTTGTGGAATGGAAGGATTAGATCCAATCGGTGGATCGGCCATCGGCGGGGTAAAGGGTCCGGGACAAAGGAAATGGGGATCGTAGATGGAGAGAGGACCGTCGGATCGGAAGTGAGATCGACGGCTCAGTTTTAAAGCGGGAAAGCGTATTGGCCTTTTGCAAATCGGCGAAGAAAAAGGAAAGGTAACAGAGAATTTGAAAATGCCAAAGTGTGATGGCGATGGGGGCTTAAGACCTTTAGCCGATGGTCTTGGGCCTCGATCTTACGGTGAAAAAGGGGCTAAGGGCTTAGGCAAAAAGCGCTTAAGGCATTATTTTCAAAATGGAGTAGAATAGGCCTAAAGAAGGGTTATTTAAGCCTTTTTAAGGTTTCGGTAGGGTGAAAAGGGTGTTTTTAAACCGAATAAAGGGGATTTCCAAGGTTTAAAAGGGGATTTTGAGGAATTAAAAGGGAAAAATAAGGAAAGTGGGGGATTTTTGCAGAGGGATTTATCAAAAGGAAAAATGATGAAAAATGGGCCTGAAGAACAACTTCTTTTATAACAGCAGGGTTTACTTAGAGGTTTTTTAAGCCAAGTTTATCAATGGAGTGAATCTTTTTGGATAATGGACATAGTGAGATTTCAAAAAAATCACAAGTTTTTCACAAAAGCTTGTTTTTTGGAAATCTAGGGACTAATCTAGCCATCATTAGGTATATCAGAATTATAGATGATTAACAGTGGCTCCACTTGGGGAGGAAAACTATCCTTTTAGGTGTCTAGAACCTCATTTTATCAATCTATGGCTTTTAGCAGACCAGTGCCTCTTCCATTGGGCAGAATTTCTTTGTTTTCTTGCTGATTTTCTTTGCATTTTGACAATTCTTCAATGACCTGCAGCATGAAAAATCTTTAAGACAACACCTCTACCTACCCAAAAATACTTGTCCTAACATTTTTTCTTCTCTTGAGTGCACTTGGACTGGCATCTCTTTTACATATTATTTTTTAAAACAGAAAGATAAAACTATCTAAGGCTAACCTTATTTCTTCCAAGAGTCCAGATTAAACAGTTGGACTCAAAAACTTCTCTACCTAATCTACTATCTGTCAAGATTAAGCTGTTTGATAGATCTACATTCTCTACATTCTAAAACAAAAATTTAAACACAGACAAACCAGGATTAAACAGTCTGATTTGTTGTAGTGTCTATGGCATAAGAAACCAGCTGCACATAGACTTTTATTTGCAGAAAATTAAAACAAAATTGTGAAAGCTTAAGATCTGAGAATAGTAAGCATCCTTCCCTTCTTTTTCAGCTCTGATTTTGATCTTTTTGAGCTGTCCTCTTCTTCTTTTCCTGGTTCAATTTTTTAGCATATTAGAACCAGTATTCTTTGTATCTTTGGCTCAGGTTTTGATCTGATTAGAGCCTTTATTTTTGTGCTTCCTTGGTTCAGGTTTTGAGCTTATTTGAACCATTCTTTCTTCTATCCTAATCTATTCTACTGATAAGCCAAGATTAAACAGTTTGGAAAATCTTCTTCACTAACCTATCAATAGTAAATTTAAATCTATCTATTCATGATTAGGTTGTATGACTAAATAGCAGTGTTTTTAGTAGTGGCATTTAGGCTTGCACACTTTCAGATTTTCCTTTTTTTTTTTTTTTTTGGTATGGGTTTGTACCTTTCTTCTTTTATATCTACCCTCTTTTCTCTTTTTTGAATTGTTTTTGTATTTTTCATATTTGTTATTCAAAGCAAAAAACAAAAAACTAACTAAATGCTCACAGGTTAAGCTTTATTGACATTCCTACCTACCCTAATCTAACTCTGAAATATTTTCATGTTTAGTTGGATAATTCTCTTTTCCAGTACGTCCAGTCAATCAGATGGTTCCACGACTGGTCTTTTCTCATCTCTTTGAGCATGTTGGACAAACAAAAGGACCACTCCCATCTCACTTGTCCTTTAGCAGCAGTGCTAAAAATTTTCCTTACACTTGACAATAAACTGCTCCTAACAATCTCTATCCCTTCTTCAAATGTATTCAAAAAATGAGAAAAGGGGTCTTGAAATAATATCTGGTTGGGAGTATTTGACAGGTAAGTTTCAACCAGGGTTATTTTTTCTTCCACTGGATCAAGAAAAAGATTCTTTTGAGAAATAAAATCTTCCTCATCTTTATTGTGATCTGAACTGGAGGACTCATCACATTTTGCAGTGTTGTCCTCTTGTAGTCCCGATATGCTCTGATTCATTGGACTGTACTCTGTGAAGATATCATCATATTCTTGAGCAGGGGTATATTCTATTACCTCAACCCTCTCAAGAGAATGTTCCTTATATTCATCATGCTTAAGAAATTCTTCATTGTTTTCCTCCTCAACCTTTGAGTTGAAAGACTGTTGATTCCTAATCACATGGAAACTGTTACTGATGAGCTGTAATGAAGTAGAGCAAGGATTCAGATATTCTTCACCCTCTACTGCATTTTTAAAGATTTCTTCATCAATATCATAAATAGCCTGCTTTGGCTCATTACTTTCTCGAAGTTGGTGGAACTGATCTTCCTCCCATAAATCTAATAATGATGGTCCTGCAAGATCAACTTCTGTTTGGAGAACATCATCATCAGACAGATCAAAATTAGGAAAATAATTAGTGTAAGTAATGTCACCAATCAAACATACTGGATTATCAGCAGGTCTTTCTTTATTCTGATCTACAAGGGAAATTTCTAATTTTTTACAACAAAGTTCATTAGGTGAATGGGCAAGAGTGTTTGTTTTGTAAAAAAATTCAGAGGCTGGCTGTTTATTGATAATCTGATCGATTTCTTCTTCTATCAAAGGAGGAGATGTTTCTGTTTTTCTTTGAGCAGAAGTACAACAGTTCTATATCTCTTGTGAAGACTAAATTTGAGGCTGGATGTCTTCTTGAGCCTCAGCTAAAATGGATGATGAATCATTATTTGTTCTTGCAGGGATATCTTCAGGAATTTCTTTATTTCTTGATTAATCTCTTCCTCAAATGATTCATCTAGGTTATTTTGATATTTGTCTTGGGTATGAAATTCATGAATGGCTGCTAAGAGATCCTCACGATGCATATTAACCAAATCCTCATCAATATCTAACAGGTATTGTATGAAGTTTTGGGATTGATCACAACAATTTTCAACCCATGATAAGGATGGAGATTTTTCTTTATATTTTTAATAAAATAATTGGTGCGTATCTTTTAAAGAAAATAAGCTCTTAGGTTCTAACCATTCATGCCAATCCCTTGCCTTTCCTTCTAATGTTAACATGAACATTTTCATAAGGCAGTCTTCATGCCATTCAGTCTTTATCTTCCATAGATGTATATGAAATTTGATGAGATGTAAAATGGGTCATCAAACTTTTCACCTTGAAAAACAGGAAGGTTATCATCCCAAATCACCTGGGTCATCTTATGTGGGAACCCAGGGATATGATCTCTACTCATTGGGGCATATCTTCGTTGTATCCTTGGAATCATGTTTGTAAATCAGAAAGAGGTCATTGTGTCTATTCAACCAGTTTAGAGTCCTCTATTAGTGGAGTATTTAGGTCTTTTGGAGGTTGTGGAGTCGCCAGGTGGAAGATTTTAACTTTTCTGTCCACCAACAGCATGATTGGGTTTGCTCAATGCATTCCTAGGGGAGTTTACAAGGACTAGCGAAGTAATAAGCCTACTGGAGGCCAGTGGAGTCGCCAAGTGGAGATTTTTAGCATTTTTGGAGGTAAAATATTCTATTGTCCACCGCCAATATTTATTATGAAACCAATATGAAATTTTTTTGGGGTTTTCTGAGTTTCTATGGTTGTTGAAGGACTAATGAGTCTATAAGAGCTTGCTAGGCAATTATGATCTCAGAAGTCCCACTGTGATCGCCAAAATGTTGGTGTGGCAATGAGGTGGCAGATTCACTCGATATTATTTGATTTACTGAGGGTCTAATGAGTTTTGTAAGAGGTATTTATGTGACTATATACTCAAAATTCCCACCGTGATCGCAAAAATGTTGGGGTCCTGTGATTTGGCTGATTGGTAAACCAAATGACAAGGCAACATATAAACCAAGCTTTAGAGCTCTAGGATCTAGCCCTCCTAGTCTCAGATAGGGATCTCTCAATATGTGCAAATATATGACTTGTTTGCTTTTAAGGGTTTATTTTAGGCTAGTTATGAAGTGCAAGTTTGTTTGATTGTTTGTGTTTGGTTGGTTGGACATGAATGATCTAGGAAGCATAGATAGAAATGGGAAATATCAGAGCCATTGGGCAATGAAGTCAAGACGAAGCTATAACAAGCTCAATCAATGGATATGGGATATCAAAGGGCAACTATAACTTGGCCAGTGGATCTTTGGTTTGGTGGATGAAATGAAATGGACATTAAGGATTTTAGAAGGAGAAGTACAACTAAGGGAAATTAAGAATCCTTAATTATATGTACTCCTCAACAAAGGGACTTAAAACATTATCTGAACATGAAGAGGCATTTGATATACAGGGCTAACCATAAATTCTATGAACCACACTTCAGCAAATAATCATTTCAAGACAAAATTTTCCATTGAAATCTAGGAGTCGAGGAACACTCTATTTCATCCAAAGATTTCACCTTCAAGGATAAGAAAAAATTTAAGATTCACAAATAACTGCATCATAGAAGAGGGAAATCCTAGACATCCAAGAATGCAATTATAAAGACCTTAAAAACAATTATCTCAGCAAGAACAAAGGGTATGATCAAAACAATCCTCTTTGGCAGACTGTAAACAATGGTACTTTAAAGGGATACTTCAGAAACAATTTTCAAGTGGTAGCAAGTAAGCAGGGAAAACCATAAATCATTCTTGAGACCAACTGTTTGAACTATTTCTAAAATGAACAAGCTTAAGGGTTCAAAATCATTTAAACTACTCAATAAAACCTTCAGTATATGAAAACATAAATACAGGGAAGAGCAAACAGGTCTAAGGTGCTTCTAGGAGACATTTCTTAGCCTAAACTTTTTACTCTACTGTAAGTATAGAATGATGGAACAAAATGGAAAACATGAAATAACATTAACATATTAGAATAAATCACCAAAAACCATGCTCAGGGATCCAATGATAGAGCCTTCTCATTAACAAAACATGTCAAAACATCATCGATCTTCCAAAACTTCAATTTATTCTTAAGCTTCAGCCAGACTATGTGCAACTTCAAAGAGTTCGAATGCCAGCAACCAACAACAACAATGTCTCTTCGTGAAGTTTTTATAGAAGAATGAGGTGGTGGAGTGAAAGAAAGGGTTATTTTTTCAATTAATACAGAGTAAATGCTTCTCGGCCTTTGAGAGGCCTAATGGAGAAGATATCTAAGGTATTTAACTCTGCTAATTGATATTTGCATTAACTTCATCTACTTCAATCAATTTTGTTGACTTTTGAGGCTTTTGGTAGGCTGGAAATTAATTTTTGAGCTGTCTTTGAAAAATATCTCTGACTGTGCATTAACTTTGTATTCTATTGAGAAAAATACACTGGCAGGTGGCATTTCTAGTTTTTGGAGGAGTAAATATCCTTGATGATCTGGCAATTCAAGGCGGTCTTTGCTGATTTGTCCTGATTTGTTTCTTTAAACATTGATTTGGCCTTTGATATAGCTTTAAGGCCTCTCTAATTATCTTTCTACTTTATTCACTATGTTTATCCCTTTAAACTGTGGATTAAGCCTTTTAATCTCCAGGCTCTTGCTTTAATCCTTTAACTTTAATCTCTGATACTCTTCACTATATTGGTGTTTCTTTTGCTTTTCTCGATTTGATGTACAGGTGGCTTATGCTGGAGGGTTTTTCTTGTATAATCAAAATTCATGACATATTTATTAAACTTGATAATCAGGCCCTTTATGTCCCTTTCTGTATCGAATTTGGCCACAGAGGATCATCATCCTTGGCCTTGTCCCTTTACTGGACTGTGGGACAACTCTCAAAGCTTATCTGCCATTAAACCTGCAACAAACATCAAAATATTATAAAAACCTACGAATGGGGCTATAACTGCTTCAGAGGGCTCGGCAAAGGGTGAAAGGGCAATGCAGAGGCAAGGGAGCATGTGGAAGGGGATTCCATGGTCGAAACCATAAGAAACAGGGTTTAAATCTACTTAAGCACGAAAATTTGGAAAGGCGGTATTGGAAAACTGGGAATGGTTTTCACGTAGGGCTCTGGAGGTAAGTGGTTTTGCCCCGGGGGAATGCGATACACTTTAATGGCTGACACGTGGCTCCTGAAAGCTGCCCATTTCATGCTCGAGATGAACGTTCGAGAGGTTTGGTGAAATGGAGAGCGAAAATGATCTGGGGTCATTAGATCTTTGGGCTGAAGATATATGGTTGTGGATGAGTGTGAGGGGAGATACTATGGACAGAGGAAATATATGGTGGGGCCGGGGTGACATAAGCAAAATTGGGGTGCAGCGAAAAGTTCTTTGCACAGGGTGAAAATTGGTCTAGTGGAGGTAAAATACGAGGATCAATAGGAGCCGTCGGATCAGCAAGATCGACGGTTGGGGTCAAATCAGAGAAGCGAAGATAGATGAGGGGTCAGGGGAAATGGCGATGTTGCAGTGAAGTGAAGGCTGTCGATCTAAAATAGGATCAATGGTTAAAATTGGGCGATGAAGGAGAATGGGAAGAGCGGAGTTGAAACATAGGAGAAAAGTGGGCCGTCAGATCGGGGAGATGGACAGTTAGGATTGATTTCGGCGGATTAGCGATTGGAGGAGTAGAGGGTCCATAAACAAAGAAATGTGGATTTTTCGATGGCCTATGGCCGATGGGAAGACGAAGGGGGATGGATGGAGGGTCGTCCGATCAGGATCGAGATCAATGGTCGGGATCTGATCAGCGCTTCACAAATCGGTGGAGGGGTAGATCATCGGGAGAGACTTGTGATGTGCCGATAGTCGTTATATATTTGTGGAATGGATGGCTCAGATCCAATCAGCGGATCAGCCATCTGTGGGGTAAAGGGTTCGGGACAAAGGAAATGGGGACCGCCGATGGAGCGAGGACCGTCGGATTGGAAGTGAGATCGATGGCTCATTTTTAAAGTGGGAAAGCATATCGGCCTTTCGCAAATCGACAAAGAAAAAGGAAAGGTAACGAAGAATTTGAAAATGCCGAAGTGCAATGGCAATGGGGGCTTAAGACCTTTAGCCGAGGGTCTCGGGCATCGGTCTTATGGTGAAAAAGGGGCTAAGGGCTTATGAAAAAAGCGCTTAAGGCCTTATTTTGGAAATGGAGCAGAATAGGCTTAAAGAAGGGTTTTTTAAGCCTTTTTGACGTTTCAGTAGGGTGAAAAGGGTGTTTTTAAACCGAATAAAGGGGATTTCCAAGGTTTAAAAGGGAATTTTGAGGAAGTAAAAGGGTAAAATGAGGAAAGTGGGGGATTTTTGCAGAGGGATTTATCAAAATGAGAAATGATGAAAAATGGGTCTGAAGAACAACTTCTTTTATAACAGCAAGGTTTAATTAGAGGATTTTGAAGTGAATTTTATCAATGGAGTGGATATTTTTGGATAATGGACACAGTGAGATTTCAAAAAACTCACAAGTTTTTCACAAAATCTTGGTTTTTGGAAATCTATGGACTAATCTAGCCATCATTAGTTAGAGCAGAATTATAGCGGGTTAACATTAGCAAGCTCATTCAAGATTTCAATACCTATATTAAAGCGTAAATATGAAGTGGAAGTTAGGTTTAGACCTAACATTCCTAATAGTGTCAAACATTAGAAATTTTTTGAGGATGACCAAGAGATTAGAAGATTCATTGAAGCTGCCGAAGAATTTGTTTTCCTAAACATTGATCAGGATGAATATCTCATAAATAATGATGTTGATTATCAAGGCACCAAAAATATGAAAAAATAGATTGCTGATAAGCCGATCATACAACTGCCTACCAATCATATTTCCAAGGGGTTAATCCCACTTGAGAAGATTTTTTATTACAGTTTCATTCAAACCACATTTAGTTGAAATAGAAGCAGAATTGGAATATTTCAATTTGGGTATAGAAATAGAACCAAGATATGCTAAGTTGTCAAAAGTTTTATCAGAAGAAAGAAAGACTGAATACCACAAGCTGTTTTGTGAATTTGTTCATGTTTTTTCCTGGAAATATGAGGATATTAAGACATATGATACATCTATTATTGAGCATAGAATACCATTTAAATTTGGTACTAAGCCATTCCCGTAGTAATTAAAACAAATCAATCCACTATAGTTACTAGTGATAGAGAAGGAAGTAAATAAACTTTTGGATGCTAAAATCATCATTCCATTGAGATACTAAGATTGGGTTGCTAATTTAGTTTCGTTAAGAAAGAAGAGTGGTGAAGTCAGATTATGTGTATATTTAAGTAATCTTAACAAATGTTCCAAGAAATATAATTTTCCATTGCCAAATATGGAGCATATTCTTCAAAAGGTAAACGGGTCAGATAAAATTTCCATGTTGGATGGGTTCTCCGGGTACAATCAAGTATATGTTTGGAAAAAATATCGAGAGAAGACAACATTCACCACTCCCCGGGGAACATTCATGTATGAAAATATTCCATTTGGGATTATGAATGCTGGAGCTACTTTTCAGAATGCTATGGACTTTTCATTCATTGGAGAAAAAAATAAATTCTTGGTCATCTATTTGGATGATATTACTGCTTTTTCAGCTTCAGATCAAGAGCACCTTCAACACTTGAGAAAAGTATTTGTTAAATGCATAAAATATGGTATATAATTGAACCCAAAGAAGTCTGATTTATCTCTTAAAGAAGGTAAGATGTTGTGTCACATAGTTTCTAAATATGGAGTGAAAATTGATCTCAAAAGATTGATTGCAATTTAGGACTTAACACTTCCAATATTCAAGAAAGAGATTCAATATTTCCTTGGTAAGATAAATTTTTTAAGAAGGTTCATTCCCAATATTATTAAAGTGGTCAATAATATTTCTTGCATGTTGAATACGGACAGAGAAGTCAAGTGGACATTTGAAGCCATAAATTCATTTTAGTTGATAAAAAATGTCATCATTGAAGCACCTCAGCCGGTAAGCCCTAAATACTCAAAGCCTTTCTTGATCTTCTCATTTGCCTCTCAAGATACTATTGTTGTTGTTTTATTACAAAAATATGTAGAAAATAAGGAATCCCCCATAGCATTTTTCAGCAGATCCCTTAGAGATGTAGAAGTGAAGTATGAAATGTTGGAAAAGCATGATTATGCATTAGTTAAAGCTCTAAAGGATTTTAAAGTTTATTAGTTCATCTGTTAAAGCTCTAATGGATTTTAAAGTTTATTAGTTCATCCTATGTACCTTCATATGTTGTTAGAGAGATATTAGTTCAGCCTGATATTGATAGAAAAAGAAGTAAGTGGGTGACTAAAGTTCTTGAATTTGATTTAGAGATAAAGCCTACTAAACTAATCAAAGGTCAAGGATTAGCCAAACTACTAGCTGAAGAAAATTGTAGAGTTTTGGGCTTGATTTTCATGGATGAAAATCTAGAAGGGGAAATTTTAGAACCTATAGACAACATGACATTGGATGTAAAGTTTTTTGAGTGCAGTTCGTATAAGGATATCATTTATTTTCTATGGCATTTTAAACCTCCTCTAAATTTTGATAAAAGCATAGTGATATATTTGAAGCTGAAAACTGTTAAATTCTGCATCAAGGATAACTATTTATATTGGAAAGATCCTACAGGTGTTGTGTTGAGGTGAATTGACCCAGATGAGTCCAAGAAAGTTATGTTTGATATGAAAAGTAGTGTGTATGGAGGTCATCATTATTGGAGGACTACTGCATACAAAATACTAAGAGCTGGATATTTTTGGCCTATTTTATTTTCTGATGTATGTGCTAACGTGAGAGCATGTGAAAAATGTTAGAAGTTCACTAGTAAGAAACATTTCAAGTCTTTGCCTCTCAAGCATATAGTTGTTTCTGCACCTTTCTAGCAATAGGGATTAGATTTAATTGGAAAAATCCATCCACATTCAAGTGGAAAACATTGTTGGATTCTTGTTGAAACTAATTAATTCATCAAATGGATTGAAGAAATACCTACCAGGAATGCTACTCATAAAGTTATCATTAAATTTTTAGAGGGAATCATAACCAGATTTGGATGTCCATCAAGGTTAGTAGAGGATAATGCAATTGATTTTAAAGTTATACCATTGGTAAATTTCTGTGAAGATTATGGTATTTAACTTACTCACTCTACAACTTACTATCCACAAGGGAATGGTTTAGCTGAATCATTTAACAAAAGTTTGGTAAGAATCCTCGCCAAGCTATTGGAGAAAAAGAAGAAATCCCGAGACTCTGAACTGAAATTTTCTTTATGGACTGATAGGGTGAAAATAAAAAATTCTATTTGTTGGAACATGATCTCCTATGAGCTACGAAACTGGTCCATTTTGAATACTTTTGATTAGATTTAGTCTAGCGCAGGGGTTTTGGGGAAGGTCAAAACCCCTAAAGCATTGTAATGGGTAAAAGGGTAAACCAGGGGTCCAAAAACCATGGGTTGTGGACCACAGGAAAGTCTAGGTTAGAATATTATAAATAGGAGGAACATTTTGTATTGTAAGGTAAGAAAAAAAAGAGCTATTGATGCGAATTGTGGTTTAAGATATCTGTTTGGGTTTTGGGGAAAGGACTCCTGATGGCTGTGTGCGCGGAGATCCAAGTCCAGCTGTGTGCGGACCCTACTGCTGTGTGCGCAGGCTGGGAAGGGAATTGTAAGGAAGAATTGATGAATGAATGAATAAGAATGGTTGATAGAGAACTAGATCTGTGAGTACTCTTTGTGTAAATCGTTGGTAATTACTGCATTGTGTATTTTCTGTGTTTAAGCTACGAAGATCTGTGTAATTCTATTTTTTGTATCTGGATTTGTTATATTCTATTCTGTTCTGTTTATGAAATATGGTGCTACTGTCATAAAAGCATATAATTGTAGATCTAACACACATGGATGCAAATAGAGACCTAATTAACCCTGTGTAGAACAAGGTAATCTGGGA